>PVJS01014267.1:2500-40649 GCA_004027185.1 Glis glis
TACTGGGTTTATAGGCGTGTACCACCATGCCCAGCTACAATTTCACTTTCATGCAGGTGACCAACACATTTTTTGCAGGCCAAATGGTCTACTATTAACAGTGGTCATGTTGTTCCTGTTTCAGTGAATGAGCTATAAAGGCCGGAGAATCTGTAGAATTTGATTTTTAAAGGGCTAAAAAGCAGTAGTCACTTGGATAATGACATTCTATTTAGCTGTGAGCACTTTTTTTTTTTTAGCAGAACACCCCTATCTTACTGAGCTGTCCCTTACTGATTGAGGCTCATCAATCCCTATTGCCACTTTAGTGCTATGGGTCAAAATTAAAAGCTTCTGACTTCAGCCCAGTGTGGTGGTACACCCCTGTAATCCCAGACTTGGGTGGCTGACACAGGAGAATCACAGGTTCAAGACCAGCCTCAGCAACTTAGTGAGGCCCTCAGCAACTTAATGAGACCCTATTTTAAAATAAAAAATAAAATAGGGCTGGAAGTATAGCTCAGAGGTAGACTGCTCCTGGGTTCAATTCCCAGTAACACACACACACACACACACACACACACACACACACACATACACACAATTGTGACTTCTATTGACTTATATTGTAAAGAAAGTACACATGAGCTTTGTTGTCCTGTAAGCTTTGCAAATTAAGGACATTTTGCAGCCGCTGGGTAAAATGCAACAGTCACAGGACATCCAGAGAAAGAAAGTAAATTGGTACTGCCAGCCAGCATTAGGAGAGACCGGGATTTCCAGAACACTGTGAGCCCCCTTGTTGTACAGCCATTGACTACCAACACCCCTTTCTCTCACATGCCCTCTTTGGTCTATACAACTCTATGTCATATGACATTTTTGCATCCATAAAATTGTGCTTAATGTCCATTTAAAGCATTTAAAGTCATTCCATTCCAATAAATATGAAAGAAAACTAGCCAGAATGTTTTTTTCTAGAACCCCACTAGCAATGACTCAGATCCCTCCATTCCCCAGAAATAGACTTGCATCTGAGCCATTTTATTTAACTGTAAAATGAAGTAGCATGTATAAGTAGTTTCACAAATGTTTATAAGCAAAGAGTACTATAAACGAACATTTTTATAAATGTTTACATTATCAAGAAATTCCATAATAGTTATGGAAACACCAAGTGTGTTACATATAGATAAAGCAAGTTGAGATGTAGGAGAAACGTGTCATAATGCTGTCTACAGAGAAGTATTGAGATGAGAGGGAAGCACACAGGAGATGGTTAATTCCTGTTTGGTAGGCTTCACTAAAGCTGCAAGTCAGGTACTTAGACATTACAGTCTGCACCTGCTCAAAAGCAGGTGTAGACAGGAGGGCTCGTTTAGCTCCTATCCTGTGATTCTAAAAATTGGATAAATCGGAGACTTTAAATTCATAAGACATTGTTCCTTGATAGTCTCCCTATTCAGCAAAGCATGTTGACTCTCCTTTCTAAATCTGTAAATCACTCTACTACCCTCACTCTGGAGCTGAGGTCTGCAAGGAGCCTCTTTTACAGTGGTCGTTTCGGTTTCTATGGTTATTTTGTCCCTTTCGCATAGGGCTCATAAATTTATCTATTTAGGAAGATATCCCTTTAGGGACTTGTAATTTGTTTCTGACTAAAAAAATAATAGAAAATATTTGATTTGTAAGCAGTATTTTATGAAAATACAAAGTTGCTTTTAGACAACTAATCTACCAATGAATTTTTTAAAACTCTAGAATACATTGTATTTTACAATTGATTTCTTCAAAGTTGATGAAGTTGTTTGTTTTGTCTTTTTTTTCTTTTGAAGTTTTCCAAATCCTACTCTACTTACAAAACAGCTCAGTTTTTATTATTTTATTTCAAAAGTCACTTCCTAACATAAAAACAAATTTTAAAGCTCCTATGTAAGACAGACCACATGGTTCCCTGAGTATAAAACACTGGCTATTTTTCAGAAGATTTTTAATTAACAGACAATATTATAGAAAGAGGTTTTTAAAATATACTGGCCAAAGTTTCAGAATAATTTGTAAGATCAAGAGCCTCATTTTAAGGCAGTTCTGTGATGATTTTATCATAACTATACACTTTGAGTCATTCTTAAGTTATCCAAACTTCATTATGGGTAGAAATGTGAATTTTAAGCTGTGTTGGCAGGAAGCAAGCATTTTCTCTGTTCTATATATTACATGACTCCAAATTCTATTTCCTAGGATATGTCTATCCAGTAGATAGACTAGCAACAGGCAATAAGCCGTGTTAAACCTTCTCAAGAGAACCTTCAAGGAAAGCAAGCTGGTACCCTCCTTATCTCCTTTTCAAAAATGTAACATCTCTGTATACTCCTGGAAAGATGATTATTCCAGGGAATTTCTCAACTGGTGAGCAAAAATCATGTTGTTATTGATAAACTGTTACAGATGAGATGTCACTTAGTTTTACTTTTTTATTGAGATACTGTTTTAGTGTTTAAACATCTACTTATTTAAAGCATGATTTCTTTCTTTAATCTGGTAAAATTTGTAGTCTGCCATCATGGTTAGCGTTACAGTAAACTAAAATAGAAATCAAATCCCACTGCAGATGCCAGGGTGTCTATGAGTGAAAGTAGTAACTCATAAGTGTAGAGACCAGTGAAGAAACATGAACCAGAATGAAAGGTACCTCTCCGAACTTCTAATATGCCTTTGCTGTTTAGACATTTAAGAACCTCTGCCAATTAACTACTTGTCTTATCTTAACATAAATGGCTTCGTCCCTTAGCCTCTCGTATATTTCAGCCTAGTTACTGTATTACCAACTTACTATATTATCACAGGAGTTAGCTTGGCATCCTTCAAAAAGTAAGCAGATAAAATAAATATTTTTTCAATAGTTAGAACATAGGACAAGCAGTTAGCATGTATTAATTTCTTTCATTTCTTCCATGCTGCAGAACAAAACACAAAGCATATTGGTAATTGTTCAGACAAATCCATGAGTCATATTATCACTACTGCACAGAGACCCTAGAAGCAGGGTAAGAAATTAATAAACACTTGAGGATTTATTGATGCTTGGGTTATGTATTGGATTTGCCAATGATTGGATACAAACAGAAGAATACTACGCAAGAATATTATAATTTATTAGACAACTGCTTCACTACCTAGATACTTAATTTTGGCTTTTGTACATGAGCATAGTTTCTTTTACTGATATAATGCAAGTCCTTATGGACATTTGTTCTATAAATAATATGTCTAATATTTTAATTAATACCACATAAAATACCATTTGCTCTTGACATTGAATAATAAACTGATCTAGACACTGTTATTTCATCAACTAATTAATAATTTATATTTAGTCATTAGTTATTCCAAAGTTTTCACATACATTTTTTAATTCATTAAGCTAAAATAGTTGCATATACACACATGATTTTGCATACAGTGGCAAGGTGTTAATGGACCTATGGAAGTCCCTGTCTCCTTCTTTAAATTTACATTGTCAGATGTGGTAGAAAAGAGGGTTTGTATATATGACAGTCTTGAAAGAAATTTAAGAATATTCCCTCTCAAATTATCTATATATTGCATGAAAAGAAGATGGAGTCCACATGATAACAATTATTATTGACTGTCAAATGAGCCTTTATTTAAACATATTCCTTTGTACTTAACTATCTGACCACACAACTATACCACTTTTGATGTCATTGATGATGTCATAAAGATGGCAGCCATTGATATGGCAGCCCATGGACTGAGCAGTCCTCAGAATCTCCTTAATCCTTCAAGAAAGTTCTTTGGCATCTGTCAGGAAATGTTAAAAATCTTATCAAAAGTGCTATTTTCAGTTAACCTCCTGCTCCTTTCTGTTTCTAGATGATTCTTTGAGGGCATTGATGATCAGGGAAGAAGCTTAAGGCACCACCTCAATCTGGTCTGTTCTGATTGGTCAGATTGGTCACCGTCATCCTTAGCTTTCAGTAACTGGTTGCTTTGGCAACACCATCACCAATCTTTTCTGGAGATAGACATAAAGAACCCATCTTGGACACCAGAGCAGACATAACACCTTCTTCCCTACCTGTGCACCTCAGGTGTATGATTTGATTTTGTTGGGGTCAAACTTGGACATGGTGGAGGCAGCTCGTGTTGGATAACCCCAAATGTGGGACCATTGAAGAAATTCACACCTTCACCTCTTCTGAGGTGAAAGACCAGCACATAACTTTTAAATGTTAATCTTTTCTTTTAGAGGGTACTGTGTTACGAGCAAAAATTACAATAATTTTTTAAGTATATATGTAATTTTGCTATGCTCCAGAATACAGCCAAGAAGTTATAAAGAAAAACAAACAAAAAGCAGTTAAATGTAAATATTTATTCTAGTGCAGTATGAATATTCTAGGGCAATAGGAAGAATCAATGGAATAATGTAATGGTAAATATAGGTATACATATTAATAGATGCTAATATAGATTTTTTTAAACAAAAATAAAGTTAGAAACCCAAAAAGTCACATATTTCAGCCTAACACTTTACAGTTAGTAGAGTCCTTTGGCCTTTGCCCAGAACCCATGTACTCCTTCTGAATTTAGAGCCCAAGCTATACAGACTGATTAGTTGGTTTCTTGGCTCACACTGAGTTAGGAAATGAAGTACTTGTTGGCCAGGGGCACTCTGGAAACCATGGGAAGTGTGTAGCCAAAAGTAAAAATAAAAAAAACTAAAGAAATAAAAAAAAATACAAGTGCCACATGCTTAAAGGATAAAGTGACTACTTCAGTAACCCTTCGGACACTTTTGTAAACCAATGCATGTTTCAAATGACTCTTCTCTGACCTCAGTTTAAGGACAGAATAAAGGAAATATTTTATATTTTAGCAAAAGTCCCCTTAAATAATGGTCAAGTCAGATCTCTTGACCTTTAACATTGCAACTAATACAAATCAAATGACTCAGTCACAAATTATAACAAGTAAATGAAGCGCAGTTGGACTCTTTTTGTCCAATCATTTGGTGACCAATAGCATTTAGTGGATCGATGTTGTTTCCTTGTAATCATATAAGCCTCTATGATACTTGAATGACATGAATTGCTGTTCAGTAACTTACCTAGATTGTTTCCATCTACTGGGACTGTATTTATGAATATTCATATTTATAGGAAGGAGTACACAGCATACGGAGATGCATTCTTGGCAGTAGAACCAGAATTCCCTGAAATTTCTTTCATAGAAATATTCAGTTTGGATAAGTTTTGTCTTCTTTGCTGAGAGAACCATTTCAGCCATCTTGCTTGCTGATACCTTTAGTTACTCTTATATAAACAGGAAAGACAGTTCGCAGCTATAGTTTTCCTAGGGCTTGTGGACAGATTACTTTTAACAGCTTCTTTCAAGTCTTCTTAGGAATGAATGTTTAAGAAAAGGTAGGTTAGAAATTGGTGCAAAAAAAAAGGACAATTGTAAAGAAATCACTGCCAATACAAATATTTGATGTCATGCTTTCTGAGCTAATTTGGGGAGGTTTGAATTTTCGTGTTTCTCTCCATGGTTTTACTTCCTTATAACCATCTTTTCTTTCCCCATATCCTCATTCAACCTCAGAAACTATTGTATTGGGGTTTAAATTGCTTAAAAATGCTTCTTCGTACTGAGACAATCAAGCTAATGGGCTTAGGACAAAATAATTGATCCTGAAGTCAAGGAAAATCCACCTAAATCCTATCTTTAATTCACTTTTTTTTCTTTTGTGGTACTGGGGATTGAACTCAAGGGCATTCTACCACCAAACTATACCCCCAGCCCTTTTTATTTTTTGTTTTTGAAACAGGGTCTCGCTGGGCTGCTGAGAGTCTCAGGACATTGCTAAGGCTGTCCTTGAACTTGTGATCCTCCTGTCTCTGCCTCCCAAGAACTGGGATTACAAGTGTGCTTTAATTCAGTTCTTAATTTCATTACAGGCTTCACAAAGTTGAGTAAAAATAGCAATTATTACACAGCACTTAAATCCATTTGCCTCATATATGTATTTCCTATCAGAAGTAAAATATTTCACAAACACATTTTTTATCTTTACCTTCCTTCTCTTCTAAAAAGGGTAACATATAGAGGAGAAAGAAGAGAGGTTTTAAAAGTATTAAATATAAAAGATATAAATATGAGAGATATTTGTTAATGCTGGCATAGTAGTGTTTATTCTAGTGCAATATGAAGAATAAAGCAATAAAAAGTAATGGTAAATTATTTTCATGGTACTGAAATAATCTTAAAGCCAAATAATGTAAAAATAGTGAAATTAGCGTTAATTATGGGTGTGCAATTTTACATTTCTAAAATACCGGAGTACACTAGCATACTAATATATGAATATAATTATTTTAGAGTTGTGGAAAATAGAAAATAATTTCCTTGTGTAAGACAGATAGTAAAATGTTAAGATACTGCTCTATTTTGTTTATTCAATAAATAGTTCCTGTATACTTACTTTATGGTAGACTGTCCTAGCCACCAAGTCCAGGAGCAAGCTTGCTTCCCTTAGAAGTTTATATTCCAGTAGGGAAAAGAAGATGATAAACAAATAAATGCATAAAGTATAAGCTTTATAAATGACAAAAAGGTATACGGAGAAAAATAAGGCAGAAAAAATAAAACAGAGATTGCACTCTAACATAGCATTTTGAAGAAAGACCTTACTTGAGAAGGAGACATCTGAGAAATTCTAAAGGAGATAAAGGAAATAACCAGGCAGCTGTGTTAAGCTAGAATGCCCCTAGAAGAGGCAGGAGTCTTGCTGTATCCCATAGAGAGCAAGACAGCCTCCAGGGGCTGCGTGGAATCGAGCAGAAGGCGAGTATAATATATGAAACCAAAGGAAGGACAGAGCTATGGAACTGGAGGAGGAACAGCAGTGAGCAAGAACTCCAGGAAAGTGTGCCGTGGACACCAAGGGAAGGGAGTGCTTCAAGAAGAAACTAGGCAGAATTTTGCTGCTATTCAGGTTTGAAAAAGTACAAAAAATAACCCTGGAATTTATCAACCTATTTGATGACATTGACAAAATTAGTCTCCTTCGGTAGGAAAGTCTGAGTGAGAGAAAAAAAGCAGAGATCCTTATTTTTGCTAATTTGCTTTTAAATAGAAGCGGATATATGAGAGCTGGAGGGTTTATATTTTGTGCTTAAGGTTTAAGATTGAGAAATCATGGACTATTGTCATGCTGATGGGAATGCTCCAGTAGAGACTGAACAATGGATATTTGCAGGAAAGTGGGAGAATTCTGGATGACCGATGGAGGGCAGGTCCATGATAGGTGTGAGGGCAGTGTGCTGATTCGAAGGTGGAAACTACCTTCTCTTCTAATTACTGCAATTTTTTTTTTTTTTTGCAGTACTGGGGATTGAACCCAGGGGCATTCTACCTCCGAGTTACACCCCCGGCCCTATTTTTTATACTTTATTTTGAAACCCGGTCTCACGAAGTTGCAGAGGGTCTCACTAAGTAGCTGAGGCTGGCCGCGAACCCAGATCCTCCAGTCTCCGCCTCCCAAGTACTGGGATTACAAGCATGCGCCACCACGCCAAGCCACTGCAATTTTCTTAATGAATGAGGAAGCAAAGTTGAGAGAAAATGATGGAAAATTGGAAGGGAATGGACTAGGGAAATGCAAGAATGCTCAGAAACAATCCTGACTCATTTAATGTTATTAGTCATGAGTTTAAAGTGATAAAGATTGTTTTTCTTTAGCTAGTCAACTGCAAGATATAAATGTAGAATATGTACACAGTTGAAGTGAACATAGTTGGATTTTTTGTTAGACTAATTGAATGAATCAAGAGAAGGTGAAGGAATTGAGAGTATTTGAAAAAAAAAAAGATGAGGAAGACCATGGTGTTTAAGGTGGATAAACAGTGAAGTGGGAATATGAAAAGATGAGAGACAATGGAGAAAAGAAAGGGGGTAATATTGGAGTTCAGGTCCTGTTGATTTAGAGAATGTTGTATTGAGAGTCCTACAAACAGTGAATAAGAATGATAGGATCTGTGGTTTGAGAGTGGGATGCTCAGATGTGAAATTACACAGGAAATGGTCACAATTAATGACAATAAAAAATTCTAGAGAGTATGTAGTTGTAGGGAAGATAGCAAGTTCATTGGATGAGAAGAGGTCAAGGAACTGAGAGATCATACAATCATCTATCTTCATATCATGGATTTTAAACTCACCACAAATTAAATCAGGATCAGTACATTGGAGGATCCCAGAGCTAAGTTTTCGAGAAACATGGCAAATGACCTAGAAGTCTCTAAATGACCATCGCAAGCAGTGGTAGCATGGTAACATGAGATTCAAAACAGATTCAAATTAAGAATCAGGGAAGGAGAATACTCTGCAATGAGGAATAAGGAAAACTATTCTACCTTCAGGTCAGGTGATATGCAGTCCATAGGAATGAGATCAGATACCACTCCAGAAGGTTCGAGAAAGGAGGTAAAGCGAATATTCACAGAAGAGATCAAGGTATGCAGGATTTTACTGGTAACTTCTGTTGAGTATAGTAGAAGGAGTTTGGGGAGTTTGAAGGATGGGGAAAAGATATTTCAGACAGACCTGTATGAAATTTAGACTATGGAGGTGATGTTCATAGGCGTACTGGGCTTCTAGTCATAAACATAGAAGTAAAGTTCATAATAAGACATGTACTAATTGTCTGAGAACTTGGATAATGAGGTGGTGCTCCGAGTGCTGGCGAGGACCAGGATAGGCTGGCCAAAATCATGAAGAGTCCTGGTGTCTTTGCTACCCATAGGATGCTAGGGAGGCAGGGAGGTGTGGTGGTCTCATCTGAGGCACCCGGATCTCTGGGGTCCTCTTCACTCTCTTTGCCAAATCTTCCTTAATGAACCAGACCCTGTGTGCCTACCGTTCAGTACTTTTCATACCAGTTCCACTGCAGAGAGGCTCACAACAAATTCTCTTTCTTTAGAATTGTTTTCCTTCTGCCATAAAATGAGAATGAACATATTATACTGCCCTTTTTTTAAGCGTGTATGATCTACAAGAGCAGCATATTTTCTTCCATCACCCTAAAATTCATATGTTCATATATTTTTCTAATTCTCTATTTAGTTCAAAGTATTTCTTTCTGAAGGGATTCTATGAAAAACAACAGTAGTAAATATTTGAATTATTACTGAAAGGGCATGTGGATATTTTTACCCTTCAACATATGGTATTATTTTCAAGCCAAATCAAATGAACCCCAAATCTTGAAAGCATCATAAATATATGTGGTGTAAACATGTAAACCACGAAAATTATATCCTCCTATCTGCCTCTCTTTCTTAGATGACTAGAGAGCTATGGTGGGGCACTAAGCCATTCCCTCTCTTGGCTCTTTATCATTTCTTTTATAGCTCCCATGGAAATTATATTCTTGAATGGTAAAGTCATGATGCACCAAACATGCTCGAACACTTCTATTGGTATCAGATAGGCAGCATGCCTTCCCATGGTCCACCATGTGCGAGCACTGGGAACCATGAACATATTATACTGCCCTTTTTTTAAGCGTGTATGATCTACATACCTCTGCACGGCTAGGAGGTCTCCTGCCTGTAATCACATATGCATTGAACCCATTGGTGTTGCACTCCAATTAGACACTGAGGATGTAATGGAGGTCCAAAATTGGGTAAGTCCATGTTCTCATGGAGGTTACAGTCTTCTCAGAAAGACAGATATTAATGAATGCATACTCACAAACAGAGCGGTCCACTGTAGGAGAAAGAACAGCTCTTATAACTAGGTAAACACACCCATAATGGGTGTGAGGGGCGTGTGTGTGTGTGTGTGTGTGTGTGTGTGTGTGTGTATGTGTGTGTGTGTAGGGGGAAAGAAAAAGAAAGGTTTCTTGAAGAGGTCATACTTGCATGAGCTGAATTTGAAGGATGAACTAAGTCAGATGAGAATAGATTGAGGGGACAGCATGTGCAAAAGGCCTGTGGCAATAAGTAATTGGCACATCTGAAAAAATTTTAAAAGGCCAATGTAGCTGGAATAAGGACAAAGAAATGGCTTGGAACCATACCTTCATGAATTTGTTTCTCTGTGATATCACAACTTCATGTAGGAATTATTTGTTCTTCTTTTGCAATTCTTGGCATGGTAAATCCCAATACTTTCGATGATGTTGAGGGAGTAGTAAAGGTTGTACGTGTTATTTCTCACTCATCCACAGATACATGCACCTCATAAATGCTACATCTTTTTATATCCAACTCGAATGTCACATCTTCCCCATCTCAGGTCTATAGTTTTCAATGTATCCTTATTCTGGATAACATTTAGCAAACAGTATTACAGTAATGGCTTTCTACAATGTGCTCCTATATGGGGATTGTAGTGCGTCATCATCTACCCAGTACCTCATAGTGACTTCCTAATAGTAAATTAGTTCACTTTGCCATTACCCAATGAATGCTTGTTGAACTGAATTACCTCAAACACTTCAATTCTTCAAATACAGGCATCACACAGCATCTTTCTAATATATGTGCATCAACATCATCTCTTGCATATATCTACTGAAGTGAAAAAATGTGTTGTAATTATACTTAAGAGAACACACATAAAAGTATTTTTGAAAAAATAATTAAAACAACTTACCAATGTCATCTTTAACCTATGTGTTTTATGCTATAATGAAACATGGTTATCAAGCAACAACTTCTCAGGATATGTTTTATTCCCCTAGGATTTGTCATTTCTTAAGAATATTTCGGCTTGCTTAGCTTCTGAGAATTAAGAATAATTTTTTGAAAAAGCTTAATGTTGTAGAATTGTCACCAGTTCTTAAAATTCATCTCAGTTGTTATTTTATGTCCAACTATGCATAGAAGGATAGCAATTCCATCTACTGAGTAGAAAAATGCCCACTTAAGTAACAATGCTAAAACTTTGAAGCTGGGCGTGGTGGCACAGGCTTGTAATCCCAGTACTTGGGAGGCTGAGACTGGAGGATCCAGGTTATCGACCAGCCTCAGCTACTTAGTGAGGCCCTCTGCAACTTAGTGAGACCCTGTTTCAAAATAAAGAATAAAAAAATAGGACTGGGGGTGTAGCTCGGAGGTAGAATGCCCCTGGGTGCAATCCCTTGTACTGAAAAAAAAAATTTGAAGGTGTAAGGACTGTTCCTGAAATATCCTTTCTCCTCTTTGGAGTCGCTGGGTAAGTGACTAGCCAGTGGCTTATGAGATGAGTCTTTGCATCCTGTCACAAGCAAGGACAGAGAGACTTTACTGTATCAGGTACAGACTTTTTGACCCAGTTGTTGGGAATCTTGCAGCTCCTTTCAAACCCAAACTGAGTCATGGTAGGATGATACTATTCCCAATGTGTTTCTATGCTAGTAATATTTGGACAAAACATACCATTGGACACTATCATTATTTAATTATAACTATCTAAATTTGAGTGTTTCCATTGGAATGTTAAGTGTTTTCCAGTTAGTAGTCCCTGGTGCATAAAATAGTAGAGCAATAGCACATACTCATTGGGACTATGCTTCTGTTATTAGAATGCAGGTACTAGTCACAAATTATTGCTTATTAAAAAAAAGCTATACAAATATGTGAACAAATAATCTGTATTTTCTTAGCAGACATATGAAAAAAAATGTTTTGTGACTATAGAAGGGTTCTGTTTCTGTTCTTCCTTTTGGTGAATTTTGGTCAATGGGGATAATGAATCCCATCCCAGACCTCAGTTCTTCAGCAATAAACATTCAAACTTAAGAACAGTTGCCTCTGTTTCTCTTTGTTAAGATTGACACAATCTCTAAGTAGAACCAAGGAAACCATGCTTGTTATTGTAGGTACAGAATGTGACCCAAAGGACAGTCTCAATTTGCCCTTCCATTCCTGAAATAGAATGATGTGTGTTTCGAAACAACTGGTAGGTGTATTAAATAATGTTATGTTCAAAACATTTTATTTTTCTTTGGAATATGTGAATGCTTGAATGAACTCAAAGGGCCTGTGACACAAGAAAAAATTTAAATAGCAATTAAAGCATTTTTTTAATTTCAGCATATAAAGACAAGGAAAAGTAACGGTTTTAATAATTAAGGATGCAGACTAATGCACACATTTTTTGCAGTACTAATAAAAACTTCCTGTTATCATCTCTGTTTTTAAGAATGGAGAAGGCATTTCCTTAATGCACTTCACTGCCTTCCTTGCAGGCTCTGTGCAGGCTCCGAATTTGATAATAGCATTTCCAAATTGCAAAAATAAAAAATAGGATTAAAAATTTAGCTAAGTCCAAATTTCAGAATCAGTTAACCCACAGGTTAAGTGCTATAGCACTTGACCTAAGAGAGAGTTTGGTCCCCTTCTCTAAGACCTGAGTGTAAAGAATAAAGACAGCATTTTTCTTCTTCTCTTTTTTTAAAGAAGCCACATGTAATGTTCTCTGAGTTAAGTTTTACCATTCATAATGAATGCAGTCTCGCCATTCAAATGCGACCATAAGTACACAGAAGATAAGAATTTAATTAAATGTAGATTAAAACCAAACAGGAAAACACACTAGCTGATAATTTTATCCCATCCTCTGGCCATATTTTTTATACTTCCTTCTTGTTCTTCTTTGGGCTATAGCTTATCAACATGCCGATAGTACCATAACTCATTACATCTGATGGTGCAGCGGAAATGTGCAGGCTCTGCACGTGGATTTCTGAGGCACTTAAAATGCAAAGCATGTAAATGTCTCTGTTAAATACACCGATGTGGTGACACTGGTGGAAAGGAGGTGATTCTGAAGGGATTCGTAGACCGTTCCCAGGATGCATTAGTATTGTAGACTAGCAAATGGACTTTTCAAAGTAGAAGCAATTCACACATTCACAGGTACATATTATGGCTTAGCATGGGGGGGAGGGGGTTGAGCTCTTTCAGTAGGTGTTCAAGTTTAAGTGACAATCAACTGACTTAGTTTACTTCAATGTATGTACAGAGTTTGGTGTATAAGCATTTATATCTCTTTGTAGGAGAATGATGTTTGCTTATTCCTGACCAGAATGTGGTACCAGTATCTTTAGGCTTGAACAATACTCTCATTAACCTTTTATAAAAGTATCTCCTATTATATAATATGAATATATTGAGATTTTGAAATAGAGTCCACACAACACAATGATAAAAAGTTGGAAGGGATAAAAGGCTTAGTTCTTTAAAAAAAATTTTTCGTACATGATATTTGTGCTTAATCTGTTTATCTAATTTTTTTTCAAAAATGTATTTATGATAATTGTAGGAATGGGCAATAAATAATTTAAAACAATCTTGATCATGGTAAAGGAAAGCTCCAGACCAAGCACGGTAATATTAAATCTGAAAGAGAATACATATTAGGTCTGTTAATTAAATATTAGACTAAGGTTTAGAATGTAAATGTGTTCTTCAACGTGCAATTTTGATTTCTTAAGCACTCTTAAAGCTCAACTGAATCATTTATATATTTGCAGTCTCTGTATCTAAAACTTAGGCAGTATAATACATTGGGTTTGGATTTTTTACTTTTTATTTTTCATTTTTCAGCAGGTGTAAAATGTTGAGTGTCTTTTGAAAGGTAAATTAGTGGGGTTTTGTGGGTCTTGTTTGGGTGTTTTCTGCAATGCCTTGTTTGATTCACACTAATGAGTAGAGTTTTCCAATTAAAAGATCTCTTTTAAATGACTGAGGATTGTGCTGCTGTGTGTAATTTTGAAGTTCTCAATGGTTTGAAGTTTTGAACGGATGGCACCACATTCTCTGTATTAATTGTCACATGATCACTTTGCATTTGAATTTATATAATCTCATGCCTTGGCATAACTGCAGATTTGGCCTCTAGGAATAAGTAAAAAATATTAACTCAGTTTCCAAAGATTCCAAGAACTTCATCCTCTAAGGAAACAATGCTTAATGGGGCAAGCCTATATTTTCTTGCCATTAAGTCACTTGGAAGAATGAGAGACACACACACAGAATAGATGTGAGCTAAATTGCCCACACGAGCTGGACTGAGATGGGCTTCATCCAGACTGCTGGGAACATTGCTGAGCTTTGGTAATGGTCTATATTACCTCCTTTCTCTTTGATCCCCTTTCCAGTATAAATTAGTTTTAGTGGTCATATTAGGAAGGAGTAAGACAAAATTCTAGAAAGCAGCATTTTCTGTAATTGCAAAGTGGAAAGTGGCAAAATGGATACCTACGTTTGGGGATTTTGAAAGAGTACATTAAAATGCTTTTGTCTATTAAAAGATTTTACACGTGAAAATATAAAAAGGAAACTAGTCAGCATATCTGTGTAATGTGTAGGCAACAAAACTACTAGTCTTTACAGCACTTTCAGCCAATGAGAACAGATTAAAAAGAAAAAACCTCTGTGGGCGTGCTATGAGAACAGAAAGATTTCCTTAAATAGTAAGTCTAATCAATAGCATCCCTTTATCGAACATACATTTGACGACCAAAAGAGAAAATCATTTTTTAAAAATTCTTTATGGTACTTGGGATTAAACCCAGGGGCATTCTACTTCCAAGCTATACCCCCAGTCCTATTTTTTTATTCTTTATTTTGAAACAGGGTCTCACTAAATTGCAGAGGGCCTCACTAAGTAGCTGAGGCTGGTCGCAAATCTGGATCCTCCAGTCTCAGCCTTCCAAGTACTGGGATTACAAGCCTACACCACCACACCCAGCTTCAAAGTTTTAGCATTGTTACTTAAGTGGGCATTTATCCTACTCAGTAGATGGAATTGCTATCCTTCTGTGCATAGTTGGACATAAAATAACAACTGAGATGAATTTTAAAAACTGGTGACAATTCTACAACATTAAGCCTTCCTGGCTGGAGAAAATCATTTCTATGCAACTGTCCCTTTCCTCCCTGGACTTCAGTCTACCTGGGTTTCTTTTCCTTTGAGAAGCTTGTGCCTCTGCTCCCCTTCCAAGCACTCCCCTGGCTCACCCTGGTCCTGTTGGGTTTCTCTGCTCCCTAGTGGGGAGCCCTTTGAGAGCAGTCCTCTTTCCCTCTTGCCAAATGACTGAAGATTGTCTTATAAAACAAAAAAGAATAAGAGAGAAAGGGGGAGGAGGAGGGAGAGAAGGAGCATGGGAGGGAAGAGAAAGGAAGGAAGGAGAGGAAAGAAGCAGTGGCAGGAAAGAAGGAGGAAAGGAGAGAAAGAAAGAGGAAGGGAGGCAGGAGGAATTCAGCTTTCTAGGAGTATGCTATGGTATTGTCTCTAGTACTTTGTCAGGCGGCAAACAATGCTTGTTTTAGAAAACTTTGGAATTTGAGCAAAATAAATACTTTAGGGAGAAAAGTACAGAAGTATGTGTATATAAACTTTCTCCTGAGCCACAGCACTGAATGGCAACCACAGGAAAAAAAACAAGAAGTATGTATGTGGTCATGCTTTGTCAAGGTCAAAACAGAGAAAGCTAAGGTCAAGATTTATTGAACAACTACTGTGTGTGAGATTTTACTTTATTGTACTCTCCAAAAGTCCCTGTAGACTGAATTATCTATATTTTATAAATTCAGAAACTAAGTCTCAGGAAGTTTGAGGACCTTACCTACCATGAAAAGCTCATAGATTCCACAGTCGTATACAAAGAGTCAGATATATATATCTGCAAAATACTCTGCCAACTTCAAGGATATAGATTTAGTTAATAGTGTATGTGTTTTACCTGTAATGAAATTGCTTTATTAAGGCCATTTTTTAAAAATCCTTTACTACCATGTATTAAAAGATTTCTAAACATTTTATAATTAGTAGGTAAAATAGTGTCCTACATTTTCCAATCAAAATTATTTGAAGAAAATGAAATTAGACTTGTGTATTGTCTTTCAGGAAAATTTTAAAGGCATATTTGTATTTAGAGAAGTTACTTCTGTCTTTCATAATTTCATTGGGATACTTGAGAGAGTAGGGATTTTACTCCGTCTACTCTGCGTGTCTATTTTGATGACATATGGGTGGTAAATGCACTTGAACTGTCTTCTTAAGACTGAAATGAGCAAGAGTAACACTTAATAGCTTGGTTGCTTAGGAGGAACAACACTGGCAGAGAACAACCAATTTTGCCAAGAGGGAAAGTGGTGAAATGTATCTTAGAAGCAGCTATGACATTTTAAATGTAAATGTAAGAAATCCAGTTTTGAGGAAAATATACCAAAAGGATTTTCATGCAAACAGACTTACCCTGGAAAAAAGCTAAAGAGAGCTTTGGCTCTCACTACCAGGGTATTTTCACACCTCTCTTTGTTTGAGGGAGACTGTATTCTCATTAAGGCCTATACTAACTGAACTCTCAGTTCAGTATATAGACCTTTCTGTGAATAGAAAGTAGATTTTCCAATCAGATTTGGGAATACCTTCAAAGTACTCTCTGTGTTAACCAGATATAAGTAGTAAGAAAGAGGAAAAAATGTTTCCCACTACTAATCGCACCATGCAGTCTTTAAACACGTGTACTAATGCTCAAAAGTACAAACCTGATTTATTTCCGCCTTTACAAACTGTGTTACACAGGAAAAGTAAAAATGAACTGCAGGAATCTGCAAATATATGTGCCTCAATTAAATAAAAATAATGAAAACAAAGACTAGAAGATAAAATATTTCTGTTAATGGGTAGGTAGAGTTCCCTGCATGGTAGTAGCAAAACTCGAAGTCAGACTTGAATGAGTGCTCCTTACAGCATTGAATGATAACACATTCTTCCCAGGAAAACTAAAATGACAGGTGTAGCCATGGATGCTTTAAGCATGTACTCTGACCTCAAGACTCCCAATCTGTTGTAGTCTGTGGAACACACACTGTGGAGGCAAGAATTATGCATAGGGAAAGAAGGACTGGAAAATGTAGTAGAGGAACTTCATCTTATTTACTGCAAAATATGTTTTTCAATGTCTCATTGAGATAACATTTAAAAAATAAAATGGAAATGAACATCTCCCTGACTGCTTACTTCCCTCCCTCATTTTCTTAAGCACAAAAGGAGGTTTATGAACGATAAAGGCTGTATTTATGTAGCTTTTAAAATGAATGATGGTGTGGTGTTTGACCTAAGGTAGATTGTTAAAAAAAAAAGTTCTTCAGCTGAGTGTCTCCTAGTTATATTTGAAACTGGATTCTTGCGACATTTTTTATTTAAATGCTTTGCCTTAATGATCAGCGCTCATAGGATTCCGAATTATGCAAAAGATGAAAATAAAACTAGCATTAGTTGAATCCATATTTCTGAAATGCATTCGTTATTGCATTTTGTAGTTCTCTACAGATCATTACATTGTGTGTGGTTTTGCTCATATTTCCAATTTTGTCTAATTCTCAGTCACAATTTTTACATTATAACCCACCGAAGATTTTATTTTTTTTTTCATTTCGGTAACCATTATTTGAATCGTAAAAAAATGCATTACTGTATTCATAATGTACTGCTCATGTGACAGTTTTTGAACTTTAATATTCTTTTCTGTAATGTGCCGGCTTAGCAGCCTATAAAAGAGACATATTGTTTGTAATGTTTCTTACCCACAACAAATGATGTGATTCAGGGGTTTATGAAATGGCAGTAGTTTTCTAAATTTGTGATTCTTCTGTGTTCCATCGTCAAGAACAGTTGTACATCTGCTCAGCACAGACTTTCCGAGACTATGAACTTTAATTGAGGAAAAATAATGAGGGTTCAGGGACTACTGATATGGAGTTGGTTGCAAAGCAGGTGCCCTGCTGCCAGATCAATGGATTATTTACTCCTTTGTCATAAACAGGAAACAGTTGGTTGTTTGTGGTGACTACACGCATATTTTAAAGCCCATGTACATATTTTCTCCTTCCTTGTCAATGTAGAACATTTTAAATAGTGCTTAGTTTATGATTTAGCATAACCATATAGAATACTCAAACAGCACTTATCCTGTTTTAATAATTAACCACCTTGTCTGAAATGAACTTTAGGAGTGATTTCAAGATCACACACATCATATGTGCTTCCAACCCTTACCTCCTCAATTCATCTGGTTGCAATCGTAAACCCTCTATATAATTGTATAAATATTGTTGTGCCTCTCTTTATAGACATTTGCATCTAGGAACCCCTTTTTTTCTAAATGCATCAGGAAATCTAAAATAGAAATTGTTGATAGTTTAGAATTTCATTAGGACACTGAAACAGTTGGCACAAATTTTGCAAACCACCTGAGTAGAATTTTCTCATGAGGTAGTTGTTGGCAGGGGCGAGAGGTTTTGCAAAGCTCAGAGTCCTTTTCTGAGTGCATAAAACAAGGACATTGGGTTTTCAGTAGGCATGAGATTTCCTAGTTTCTTGGAACCATCTCCAACACACCTGAGCAGGACCAACCTGAGAGGTTAGGCTCACCAAAACAGGATGTGCCATTAGCAAAACAAAAAAAGGGCTGGAGGATGCCTGGAATGAGCTGCAGTTTTCATCAGGACAAGTGACTTTTTTGTTACCTTAGTGATATGCTGGGAATTTAAATCCTAAATTCTACACATCAATGGTTTAAATCCTGCTATGCATTTTGTGTCACAAAAGCCTGACTTTTTAACACTTTGACATTGAAGACCACAGAAAATAGAAACCAGACCATAAATATACACAGAACCCACCTATGCACAGCCCCTCTGAACCCTCAGCCAGTTCTCACAGACCTCACTTTTCAACCAGTAATGTTACAGTTGAGCCTGTTCTTGGGAGTAGTCTTCAGCTTTATGATTAATCTCTCTAGAGAATTCCTTTTAAAATTGGGATAGTAATACAAGGCTGAATTGTTGGAAAGTACTACCACCAGAGGAAAAACAAATGTATGTTTAGGAAAAAGAAACTTGATTTGTAAAATGTAAATGATTAGCCAGGTGTGGTGGTGCATGCCTATAATCCCAGTACTTGGGAGGCTAAAACAGGAGGATCGCTAGTTTTAGGCCGGCCTCAGCAACTTAGTAAGGCCCTCAGCAACTTAGTGATGCTCTCTTTTCCACTTAGTAAGGCCCTCAGCAACTTAGTGATGCCCTCTTTTCCTTCCTTCCTTCCTTCCTTCCTTCCTTCCTTCCTTCCTTCCTTCGTTGCACTTTACCCTATTTCAAAATAACAAATAGGCCATGCATGGTGGTGCATGCCTGTAATGCCAGCACTTGTGAGTCTTAGACAGGAGGATCACAGATTCAAAGCGAGCCTCAGCAACTTAGTGAGGCTCACAGCAACTTTGTGAGACAATTTTCAGATAAAAAAATAAAAATAGGGCTGGGGGTCTAGCTCAGAGGTAGAACACCGCTGGGTTCAATCCCTTGTAACCCCCCACCACCACACACAAACACAATGTAAATGATTAAACCTAAACCCATTAAACAATTAGTAACTTAAAAATGCATTTGACAGCCTGATTCAACAACCTTAAAGTTTTGAAAATACATTGTTTAAAAAAATGAATTTGGCCAGGCATGGTGGCGCACGCTTATAATACCAGTACTTTGGGAGGCGGAGACCGGAGGATCCGGGTTCGCGGCCAGCCTCAGCTCTCTCACTCTCTCTCTCCCTGTCTCTCTCTCTCTCTACTTAGTGAGGCCCTCCGCAACTTCGTGAGACCCAGTTTCAAATAAAAGTATAAAAAATAGGGCCGGGGGTGTAGCACGGAGGTAGAACGCTCCTGGGTTCAATCCCCGGTACCGCAAAAAAAAAAAAAAAAGAATTTGTATTTTTCTCATTGATTCACTCCATATTCATCATTCTTTGATGTAACCACAGTGCATTTTTCTTTCCATAAAGTGGTAACACAAATATCACTAAATGTGGAAATAAAATAATATTTTAATTCCTATTCATACCAAATAGTTTCTTCTAGTTAAGTGTGTCATTTTTAAGTGAAGTTTGTACTGCTGCTTCAGCAAGTAGTTATACTTAGTATGGTCCTTGTACCATTGTTAACATTTGCAGTATGTTACTTCAGAATTGTTATTTTTAGATTTTTAATTCATGCTTCCTAAATATTATGTGCAAGTATTCACTGCCTAAAAATTTTCCTCTGGTTCTGGTTACAATAATAAATGTGGTTTTCATGTAAAGTTAAATATCCCATCCATAATGTAGGAATAAGGACACATGAAATTCAGTGTTTTTTTTTGTTTTGTTTTTCCCAGTAAGATGGGTGGGGTTTGTTGATTTAAAGTCAATGAAATTTCCTTTGAGTCCAAAAGCTAGAATTGAAATTGAGGCAAATTACAATTATGTGCAATGAGAGATGTGGTTGCTTCATTTCTATTTAAATTAAAAGATAATTCGAAGTTAATTTAAAAGCAAATACTCAAATCTGTGTCTGTATTCAACTGGCTTTGTAAAGGATTTCTTAGGCCCACCGTCCTGGAAACACATACCATCATAAGGAGAATTCTTCATTCATAAACGTGTGCTTTATTCTAGTGGCAAGCAGTAGTAGGTCCAGTCTTCGACACTCTGACATACCACCCAGACATGAAAAGTTCGCAATGAAGGGACATCAATGAAAATTCTCTGAATAAAAGACGTCAGGAGCCAAGTCTTTGTCTAGGACTCCTGATCTCTAGAGATGAATATTGTGCCTGAATTTCTTGTTCTATGACCTGCCATGCTCAATTGGATCTCATTTCTCAAAAAGAATATAAGAAATATGAATTGTAAGAGAAAAGTGGTACTGACTAATAGTTTTTTTTTCCTATCGATGGAGGTAAAGTGTGTGATTTTTTTTTCCCTTTTTTAATACAGATGTGTCTGAGGGATAACAGAGAACAAAACCAGGACATGATTTGTAAGCCCAAACATGACCGTTGCAAAATTGGCTCTGGCTCTAGCAGATATAAGTAGCTATTGTTCGGAGGAATTTTGTAGTGGGTAAACAGTCTGCCTTAGAAGAGACCCTAAGAGTGTCTGCCTTCCTGCATTTGCAACAGTCTGGAGACATTGAGAGAAAGAGAGAGAGAGAGAGAGAGAGAGTGAGTTGTAGCAATAGTTGTAGCAGCAGCGGCTGGAGTAGACAGGGAAAACCCCTGCTCTTTTCAGGAAGGTATTCAGTTGAATGCAAATGTGGCAAAATACTGCAAACCTTTATTGTTTGGAAAAATGAGACTTGATTTTCTAGGGAAATAATTACATTTAAAAAAGCATCTAAAAGACTTTGTAAGAATTTTATTGACACCATAAAAAAATATTTTCCAATTGAAGTTTTGAGCCTACAACAAAACCTTTATGTCAAAAAAAAAAATTTACCCTTACGTAAGGAGAAGAAAGGACCCTGCAAGCCTTTCAGAAATGCCATTTTCAGAATACCTTCTGATGCTGATTGGTCCCTTTTTTCTGTAAAGTTCTATAGAGAATATATTTTAATTAGCTTCCACTTGATACCACTTCATGCACACTGCCCACTCTGACCCAGTGTGTGATCATATAGAATACATTACAAAAGAACTGGTCATTTGAGTGCTTTAATAGAGCTTTGTATTAATGTCAGACATCATTTAGACAAGGCATTAAAAGTGCTATTTTAATGACTGAAGTGTGTTGGGTAGAAGAGGCTTAATCTTTATAGGAAGAACAATTTCAATTAGCTCTAAAATATTAATTTGTTGGTACCACTATATACTCTAATGTATTTGCCTACAAAACATCTTATGAATAATACATTGCCAGAACCTACTCGTCTAATAATGTAACTAATATTGCCTCTTTTTTAAACAAAGGATTTCTAATTTTATAACCACCATGATTCAGTTAAAAATTAAAAGAAAAAAACTTGATCATTTTTAATGTTGAAGCGTTTTCTCGTCCCCCCTTCCCCCAAGGTAATTTGTAAGGCTATAAATAAAGTAGGCAATCTCTGGCTAGTAAGATATTGAATAGGTTTTAAACATGATATGGCTATCTGTCTTAAAAATTTAAGGGCGTTTTTATTTATTTGTTTACACGGCGAGTGTAAGATATGCTCCCTGGAAACAATTTGTCTCACTGTGGAAAGTGTGAAAATATGAGAACAAAAATAACTGCATACCTTAATCCTACCATTGTGTTTCTGGGAACTAAAAATGCTGCTGTTCTGGCTTTTACTCTCTTTGAATATCTCCCTGTAGCCTTATCTTTCCATTGTGCTGGCTGTTTATTGCAACAGCCTGGCATTGGTTTTCATGACTGTGCATGTGGCCCTACCTTAAGGTGAGAGAGAGCCACACAGGTAAAAACCCAGTAGCCCTTTTGAAAGGATGCTACTTCTCCCTGCAGCTAACCAAAAATCTGTCCTCGCTCCCATAGACTTCCCAGGGCTGCCCCTGCAAGGTGAAATGTAGGTGGCTCTAAATTGCTTAAAGCCTGTACACCCACATGGAGCTCTTGTTTCCTGGCTTAGATGACTTTAAAGCTCCTGTCACACAGCACCAAAACAGCTAGATGAAAAGCAAAAACCTCTGTTGGCCAAAGGTTTTATGCATCCTGACAAATGTCCCCAAACAGACTAATAAAGGAGAGACAATGACATTCATAGAAGTAGGCCTAAAAAGCAAACGTTATTTTCTTCACTCTCCTAGTTACTCCTGTTGCCATCCATGGCACGAGTCCCGTGTAGCCTGATTCATTCTCCAATCTATGAAAACTAGATTTATTTTAATAGAACTCTTGCACACTGTAAGACCAGAGACGGGGAAAACGCTGAGTTTGAGAGCAAAGCAGAGCCACAAAAATGCAGTTTCTAAACTAGGTAAAGGAGGCTTTTGTAGGAGATTTCATGCAGCAGTTGGCATTGGCAGTATTGCAAAAAGAGATGTATTCTGTTGTGCTCTGTTTGATCAAGTGCTAAACCCGTGTGATCAATAGAGAGACAGATGTCGGGTGCAGATGGCGATGCCGTGATACCTGGGGCAGCGCGGGCCTGCCAGAATGACAGAATGGGAACAGGGAAGAGCAGCAATGCAACAGAATGTGACAAATGAAATTAGGGTTTATACTAGTCGATAATTTACAGCTAATACAAAGTGACAGAATTTTTCAGTACCCAGTATATTTTACTTCCAGTAATGCTATAGCCAATAAAGGCATATTTCATGCAACATAATAAAATGAAAGCTGTGGGGAAATATAGTCCAACCATTTTTTTATTATATTACAACTTTTAAAATTGATCCCTGAGAGAATGCTAATAGCATGCAAGTCTTGTTAGAGTGACGTCTGAAGGCATTTTATCTGCAAATTTATAGCAGCCCCATCACTTACTCTTATTGTACATTAGACTTCTAAGTTGAAAAAGCTCTGTAGCGACGGATCTGCATACTCTTTGCTTTAAAAGATATATTATTTAAGACTCAGTGTGTTTATAAAATTATAAAAACAATGATTAATTTCAGCTTACTCAATAAACATTTTCATTCCCCATATTAATGGGAATGTCTAAGCAGTCACCTGTGTAATTAAAAATGAAAATCTAAGCACATATTAAAAATTTTCCTTCACACCCAGAACAAAGGCCATAATTAATATATTTGAAACCTATTTTGATTCCATAATTCAAAATACATTGATAAGTACCCTGAAGTGATGACTTTTATGATGTTGGTTAATGAATCTATTGATGTCCTTTTCTGACTTAGCTAAACTCCCCACATTCTTGAACACACCCTTAGACATATTTTGTTGTCACCTGTCAATCACCTGGGAATAATGCATGGTGGATAAGCAGGACCATCCATAAGCACAACTATGTAGTGGGCTCTTTATTTTCCATTCTTCCTTCGCCTCCTTTAATTCTCCTCCTCCTCTGAGGTCCTGGGGTTCTGAAATTATGTCATGACTGCAGAAAATAACTTCATGGAACTGCTGAGGAGCCAGGGGCCTGTCTCCGCACCCACTTTCCCCCTTGTTCAGATAGTCACTGAACAATAGAGTCCTGGTATCTCTCCCCAGACTTTCATAACCATACCCAAATGCAACTGTAAAGGTGAAGGCCCACAACCAAGTCTGACCTCATAGAAGGCATACTGGCGTGTTTAGGAATTTCCTTACCCTTCTACAGGTAGAGTAATGGGGAGCCACCCCCTCAGCTGCCTGTGACAATGACATATATTTATATTCATATATATATTAATAATATTACTAGGAGATAATCCATGCTTTCAATACACTTTCCTAAATGCCTGCTTTGTGAGCAACAACAACAACAAAAACAAACACTCAAAGCATGTCCTTTAGTGGAAATAATCACCATCATATTTCACTGGCTCAGGTGGGAGCGCCCACAAACAATGGCATCAGTGAAGGGGAACAGATCATAATGCCCAGTGCAGTTCTGAAAACACTGGGAGTCTCGCTTAGCCAAGCTGAGACTTGGCAGCTTCGAGTCACATACACATATTCAGATTCTCTCTCTCTCTCACCCACTCTCTCTCGCTCTCCTCTTGCCTCTACACACAACACAAGTTACTGTCATATAATAACCAGGCCAATTTTTGCCTATTATCCATAACTGTATCAAAACTCAAACTAATCTAAACTTAAAGTTTTCTATAGATGAGCCCAAGGCTCCAAATACAATAAATATTTACAGTTACTAGAAGTAATAGAGCAATAATAACATTCCAAATAGTTCAACATACAGTATGCCTTGGGGCTTTATATTTCAGTTGTTCATTTTGTTTTAACATCCACAACAAAAAAAATCTGCATGTTTTAAGAGCTGCATTGTGAAATTTTAGTAATGAATTTATCAAAAGCCTTAATTTGACCTTCTGAAAAGGAGACTAGTTTCCATGTGCATTACTGAGCTATTCTGATCTACTGAATATAAGAGCTGTTATAGAAAGCGCAGGCACTATTAACTGTGAAGGCTCACACAGAAAGCATGCCTCAGGTAGTTGGTGTGTTATGATATGAATGGGTCATTCATTTAGAGAGACATCCACAGCTGGACCCAGAGCCATTATAGGAAACGCATGCCTGACAGGAAAGGGCTCCCTGGCCTGTGTTAACAGGCATCTCTTTATTTGGGTCATGGCATTCCCTTCCAAAGACATTTTTAATATGCCATTTGATAGGGGCAAGCTGGAGTTTAGCAAGGTTGTAAGGTATTTACTGGATCCTTACCTTTATGTAACTCATTTCACACATAAAAATGAGTAAGCTTAGGCTCGTAGGAAACCATTTCATTTGCAAGCTCTAAAGACTCACCCGAAGTTGTCTAATAGCAGCAGTATTTATTGGCGTGGCACTATCGCTTCATACCATCTGTCAGAATTGGTCTTTGAGTCAGCCAAAAGGAACCAAAGTACGAGCCTTTTAATTTTAAAGATGAAGAAAATGAGACCCAGAGAAATTAGGTGGATTTTTCACATTCACATAGTACCACATGCGTTATACTAGAAAAGAATCCAGTTCTCTTGATTTTTGCCATCGTGACCCAACATAAGCAGATTGCTAGCAGCAGTCCTGGGTTCCCTTACTGGAGCAAGACTCCTTTCAATAACATCTGCCTCATATATACTTCATGGACCAGCTCAAATCCCATCTCGTTTCCTAAGGCTTCCTACTCCCAGAGGCAGAATGATTTTTCTACTCCCCTAAACTCATCCAGCAAGTGATATCACATGATTCAGCTTGACACATGGGTTGTCTCTTGGTAACACAGTGTGTGTGTGTGTGTGTGTGTGTGTGTGTGTGTGTGCACGCACATGCGCACACGCACATGTGTTTTCGTTACCCGACTGGATAATGAGTTCTGAGGGCCAAGGAACTTGACTTTCTTAATATCTTGCAGTGTAATCCTAATAGACATGATAAAATGACAGATGCATTTATTCATGAATGAACGCAACCATGACTTCTTTTCATTCACCATGACCCTCCCAGATTGGCTTATTGGTGGCATGTAAGAAGGATATCTCCTTAGTGTGCCTGATCATTTCCAAGAATAACGATATCCCTTTATTTAGCAAATACGTATGTTTGCCTACATGCGCTAATCATTCTGATAGGCTGTAAGGATATGATCATGAGCAAAATAGGCAGGACTTGCTTTTCCAATGCTGTGGAAGGAGAGACTCTGAATTGGTTGAATTCAACAATCAGCCAGTCACTGGTATTATCTGGAGAGAATTCAGAGGTTTATTTGGAGAGAGTGTTGAACAGTGAAGTCTAACCTATGGCGTGTACTCAGGGAATGCTTCCCTGATCAAAAAGAATGACTTGCAGTGTTGGGGAATTCTTGGCCATGCAGAGGTAATAGCTGTGGTAAGGAAGGCCCTGGGCCAGAAGGAGCTGTGCTAACATGCCTGGGGCATGGTGAAAGAACCACGTGTAGGGAAAGTAGCTGATGAGTTAGGCAGGAGGCTGCTTCTTTTAGGGCCTTGCTCAGGTAGGTCTTTGTGCAATGTATGTTCTTACAGAATTGAAAAGAAGGCAGAGCTGCATGGTTTTTCAGTAGTACTGAGGCTTCATTTAAGCAGCTCTGTGCTGAAAACTGTTTCAATCATCATGCACATATCAGAAACCTTTTATTACATTTAATTAATCCTTAACTGTGATTTTTATTTAAAATAAAGTCAAACATAAATGTGCTTGCATTCTAAAGATTTGGGGTCCAAAATGTTATTAAAGAAGTGATAAAAGGGATATGAGAGTATATATTCCAAGGCAAGGATATATCATTTTTGTTTTGTGATATAGCTTCACATTTGTTTTGTTTTTCTTCTGTCTTTTAAGCAGACAACTGGGAGTTCTTTAGGGATAGGCTTACAAAAATATGTGTTTGTAAAGGAAGAAACCACATTTTTAAAGGTTGTAGCTCATTTCAGATATTATTTTTAAATAGGAGATAGACTTCAGGTAAAAACAGAAGCAAGTAATGGGATGTACCATTCAGGCCTGAGTCGTGCGAGCTTGATGTATAATCAGAAAAAGTATTTTTTGAGCGCCTTCTCTGTGCTAGGCATTTTATGTATGCTATATACTCCTCCCAACAACCCTAGCAAATGTAAAAAGTTACCTCATCTTACAGAGAAATCAACTGAGGCTCAGAAATGATAAACAACTACCCAAAGGAGTAAAGCTAAAAATGAACAAATTAGAATATACAAGTTTGTAATTATTACAACCTTTTAAGAAGTACTAAACCATCTTAGCATCTTCATCTTCAGGGACATATTTCTTTGAGCAACATGAACATTTCTTCTAACAATGTCCACTGTCATCTTGGGACATAGATCCAGTAGAATGTGAGTTCTACCTAAGAGACCACTGTTGTAGAACGGCAGAGGAGAAACCTACCACCCCTCTTTCATGAATTCAGAGTGAGGGCTTTGAGGAATTGGCCTCTGTATTCTTTGACCTTTTATGCTTCCCATTTCCTTAACCATAGTGTGTGCTTATGAATATAGGTTGAGTGAGAAGCTGAATAAATTGATGAAAATTACCTCTTACTTGCCACCTTATGTTTTGTGCTACTGAATCTGATTAGGTAGTGCTGCCTCCTAAATTACAAAGTCAGAAATAGAGGAAATTGGTTGGACTGCACTCTGAAAGTTTTCATCTTTCTAAATTACTTCTCCTTTTATAGGTATATAGAACATGTATTTAGGTATGGAGGGGCTAGGGAAAATTCTATAATTTTCCAAGAATATTGGAGTGGGCTTTTTTCAGTACCACTAATTTTTCTTTGGCCTCAAGATGACTAGACTCTCTGGTTTGTGTAAAATTATCTATTTCTTTGAATTCCCTTACAAATTCTTTGTGTATTGCTTCTCTGCTGAGCAAATTATAGAACAATGGAAGGCATACTACTTTATGGACTTTCACAATGCCAACATTGTGTTAAAAGTTACAGAGAATTTGATGGAAAACAATGGTACCAAAAATACAGATTTCATTATCTAACCCCTAGTAATAGCATAGAAACTCAATACATTAGTATTATGTCTAAAGCATACAAATGCAATGAAATTGATGGATATATGTTTCAGCTGGCATTCTCACTGCTATGATCCAAACACACACAAAACTTAGAAGGAAGATTTATTTGCTCATGGTCCTGGAGAGGCTCAGAGGTCATAGCCCATCTTTGGTCTGGCTTCTACTATAGCTGCACTTCCTCAGGGCATTCTGGCTGGGAGCAGAGAGAGCAAGGGGAGGGGTTGATAGTCACCAAGGCCACACCCCCAGGGACCCTCCTCCAGCCAGGCCCTGCCTTTAGAGGCCTCATACTCAGGCCTTGGAGCATGACTGCCTCTAGAGCATGAAGTCCATGGGACATTTTACCTCCAACCATAATGATATAATATAGGAAAACCTATTGAACAAAAAAGCGAGTTATGGATTATTTTAGTGCTTCATCTTTCCATAAAGTGTATGTATTATATATGTTAATGCATAGCCCTTTGTAAGGTCCTTTGCAAATTAATTGCCTCTGTGTTCTTGACCTACTCAAAATATATGGACTGATAGTTCCAAGATGGTGCAATATCTTAGGTTAAAGCATTACTAATTTCTTTACTTGTAGAAAAAATTTAATACTCTGATAAGTGACAGACAGCCCACTGGTTTTTTTTTTTCTTTTTGAACAGAATTTTTGTTAATACATGGTCCATGGAGTTAACACAAATCCTCAACTCCAATAAAGACAGCCACCAAAGGTCCTGATTACAGGAGGGTTCATAGCTCACTCCACTATCTAGCCTCTCAAACCTTCATTTTGGTGTCACCTATATCATGTTAAACTGGCATAACTCCTTGTGAGTGGGCACGATGCCAACATAACAGATGGCTTTGAGCTGGGCATGCCAAGGGACCAGTATGTGCATCGAGTTTTACTATTAGAAGTGGAGTTTCCATCCAGGAATGTTGTTCATATAAATATTTTTGCACATTTATGGATTTTGTTTTTAAAATTAATGCCCTATACTGTTACACACACACACACAACATACACACAAACACACACATTATTTCATAATTGCCATAGAATTTTTAAAAATAAGACACATAACTAGATTTTGGATATAAACAAATCCAGAGTCAGTGGCACAGTACTGATAACGTACGATATGCTCTTTAACCTTAGGCAAGCGTTTCCAACCTCACTCCATTGTTAAAATTTAGAAAATCTTTGTAAGTATGGCTAGTATTTTTCATGTTAACTTATGCACTGAGCCAATTTTCTAAAAATTCCTATTCAAATTTCTTTAAATAAATATGAATAATATATAATAAAAATATCTATTTGCAGAAGATACATACTAGAGAAAAAGTTCAAATATCACATCAATCATAATAATTTTATTTCTCTTTTTCATAGCTTCTCTTGCTCTATTCAGCTTTTAAAAACTCAACCTATGATCTTGAAAACAAAACAAAATCCTAATAATTTAAGACTCTGTGGAGTTATAAGCATATGTAAATCCCTCAGGTCTGGTGTTTTGCAGCCAATACCTATTTTGTAGATTCCTAGCATACAGAATATTAGCAAGTGCATATTTTTCAAAAATGCAGCAGACAATTGAGGTCTGAAAGCTAAACAGGGCCAATCTTTGGGAATAATAGTCTGAAATCAATGATATAAATCACTCCCCAAAAGGAAACCAGGGCCAAGAACAGAGTAGCAAATGGAATGCTCTTTCTAGGGCCAATGCCTTCCAGGACAATACCTCCAGCAGGTGATATTTTGCAATCTGCCCTAGTTGAAGCTTCCAGGGAATAGTTTTTGCTATTCCAAGTAAAATAATTATGAGAAGGGAGCAGAGGAAACATTTCTGACACCCCCCATTCTGTGCTATGTCCTTCATTATAAAGCAGTCTTACACAATGATCTTTTGAGGTAGACAGCATAATACCCATTTTCCAGATGAGGAGACTGTGTTTCAGGAGGACTAAGTAAATTGTCCAAGGTCACACAGATGCTAAATATTCAAAGCTGAGTTCCTCACCCAGAATGGCCTGATTTTGAAAATGCTACTTCTTTGCACTGTATCATCATGATTACTTTTGGTAACCTAGTAAGAGAAGTGAAACCATTTAGCGACCTTGGAGATCTACTCAGGATTTAGGGGTTGTTTTTCATGTCTAAAAGAAAAGGGTCACAAACATCCTGGTCCCAAGAACAAGTGGAGCCAACCCACTCAGTAGCTGATTAGCATAGCAGGGAGGCGTCTATTAACACAGAGAATCTCCCCGTCCCAGAAACTCAATGGTAAACTAACTACTTTAAGGTCTGGAATTGGAAGGATATTAGGATTTGAGTGCAATATTTTATTGACCAAAATTTTAGCCTGTTGTCTTCTTTTGAGTCCTTTTAAGATTAATTGGTGACTATGCCAGACTCTCTTTGATCCTCTAGACCTATAATTATGAGAACCAGGGAAGAGAAGTACAATTCATTCCCTTCTGAAACATGTGCCAAACCTTAACATTGAAGCGTTTTGATGATAAGTCAACATCAACAATTATTTATAATGAGGAAGATTTGGACTTTCGTAAAAATATTTTGAATATTTAGGGATATAGGGTGTGTGTATGTTTGAAAATACTCAAAACCAAATTTTCTCAGAAAAAGATTTTTCAAAAATAAAGTTTGCCAAACACGCTTAGGAATTTCACAGGTAATGTTCTTCTATTTCCATTAAAATGTTTATAGATACTCATTTTCTATATTTTTGACTATTACTTTTTACTTTATTTCTTTTTTCCAATAATTCACTAAACCAAAAGTTCAAAAAAAAATCCAGTGTTTTCTTTTAGGGGAAAAGAAAACTTATATTCTTCTATGATTCAAAGAAAGTTGTAAGCTAAATTGTCCTAAAGAATATGAAAGGGAATAACTGTTTCGTTCTGAGACCTTTGACTCTATTATATTTCCCTTGCAAAATGAAACATGTTTTTTATGATTATTTTTTCTTTTAGTTTCATGGTACATTGCTGTACTTGATACGATTTCAGGGTAATTTTATAGAATTTTGTAAATGACTTAAGTGATATAATGCACTGAAATACACAGTAAGGTGTTTTAAAATCTGTCATTTCCATTTGGAAGAAAAAAATACACCAAGTATAAAATAAGCATTTGAAAAGAAGTCAAATTCAGAACCCCTAGTGTGCAGAGAAGTTTGATTTACCTGTCTCCACCTCTCTCCCCTTCCTTCAGGCAAACCTGGGCTCTAGCTTTCAGAATTCATAATAACCTTTGATTTAAAACAGTTAGGACTAAGTTCTCTGTTTCATGTAAGAGCAAAATTCTTACAGATTTCAGGACCAAATGGTTGGGATACAATGTGTCACTTTATTTCCCCACTGAACATAGCTGATAACAGGCTTTGTTTTATTTTTATTTTAGCATAAACCATCTTTTCGAAATCCTTGAATCATTGAATATGGACTTTGCTGCAAAACCCATATCACCTATTATACGTTTGTTTCTGTATCTCCTAATAATTTCATAGTTATCCAGATAGCACTAATGTTTGGTTTAACCTAAAACACAAGACAGGTTGTTTAGAATTCATGCATCTTTTCATATTTTTCCACATCTTTCAAGCCACTGTCAATTTCCTCTTAATAAAGCTAATCCTCCACTCCACATTTAGCCACAGTATGCCAGTGTGATTTACATTTTGATTCACCGTAACATTCTAACTTTTCACATTATTTCATTCTCAAGTTCCAGTTGCTTTATTTAATAGATTGTCCTTTGATCTCATGGAGACGATTGCATTTTACTTCTCTAATGAAGCTTGTATTATTATAGCCAGAGTGAACGCTGTACCAAATGGTAGAAGAAATCCCAGAGGAAGCATGTGTTTCTCCACAGAGGTTGGGAAAAAGCAGCATAATTCATTTTTGAGAGTTATCAGGCAGTTTGTCCCCAAAACCCTATTTCATGTCATTATTTCATTTAGCATTCCAAGGCATTTTGTAATGGTGACATATTTTCAAGGTTTTCTGGGTTATTTCTAACAACTAACCAGTTAAGGAAGTTAATGTGCTCTGTGTTCAACAGACAGATTTCACAATAGGAAAATAAGACATGCGGTGTGGCCTCTTGTTTCCGATATTTTTGGCAAATATTTCTGTCCTCTTATTTACGCTTCAATAATTTGTCACTGGCATTTCTGAAAGTAATTTTCAAAGGGCCTCATGCAGTTTCCTCAACCACGAATAAAAACTTAGCCAGAATTTCACCGGTGGAACTGGATGTGAAAACCGTGGTTTAAAACTATACTCTGTTATGTGGTTATCTTTAAGGCTTTTATCTTCATAGCTTTATCTACTTTGACCAAAAGAAGGGATTAAAGATAAAGTGTAGAACATGGAGGGAGAAAAAGGAAGTCTAATCCACTGATAGAAACTTGGAAGATTGTGTCTGCAGTCATAACCAGCACCGATTTATGAAAAGTCCTGCTTTTTGTTAACTATTAATGTCAGACCTCAAAAGCTGTGTACCCTCTCACTCATTTTGTGTTCCCTCCCAAAGGTTTGGCTTGTACATATAATTACATGTTATCTGTGTAGCTCGGCTTGATTCCTTGTAATCAAAAGTGGTGGCCGGGCTGAAGCTTTCCTTCTGGGAGGTCCTAATAAGTGACTTGAGTTTCCTCCTATAGACAGTGGGAGCCACGCAGAGATCTTGCTTGAGGGAAGAACAGGATCAGTCTTGTGCTTGGGCCAAGCATTCTTGAAGAAGTACGGGAGACTGGAAGAATAAGAGACCAGAAGTAAGGGAGTAGCTCATCGCAATGTAGAGTTGATGAGTCTGAACCTTTTCAACCTCACTGGAGGTGAAGGAGAGGAGACTTGGAAGAATCTTGTATGTGTGTGTGGGGGGGGGAGGGGTACTGGGGATTGAGCCCAGGGACATTCTACCTCTGAGCCACACCCCCAGCCCTATTTTATTTTTTATTTTGAAACTGGGTCTCACTAAGTTGCAAAGGGCTTCTCTGTGTTGCTGAGGCTGACCATGAACCTGCGATCCTCCAGTCTCAGCCTCCCAAGTAATGGGATTACAAGCATGTGCCACCACTCCTGACTGGAAGATTCTTTGGAAGTACAGTTGGCAGGGCATTTGTGGTTGACTGGCTATGGAGAGTGGGGACAATGAGAAGTCTAATATGATTCCACGTTTTCAAGAAGAAAATCAGGCTTATTCAGGAAAATCCATTTCTCAGGTCTTGTAAGTCTGGTCAAAAAACAAATGCTAGACCCTGATAGATGGGCTATATTGTCAGCCACCTTCTCAAACCAAATTTCTGGTTCATTATTCAATTTGTTCCTGAAATCAGCCATTGTGCCAAGAACTCAGATCCTAGCCCAAAGGAGTTTAAAGATAATTGTATTTTTCCCGATGTTGGTTATAGCTAAGGAAATAGTCAAGCGATTACAAAATGATCGATAATAAAAGTATGAGTAAAAATAAATTCATATCAGAGGAGCCTATTTGACCACCATGAAACTTGGCCTATGTTGTTAGAACAGAGTAACTATTTATAGGGATTTGAATGCCAGACATAGATACAAGGATCATGAGCACAGGGCATAGCTGTGGTTTGAAGACAGTGTACTTGGGGAGGGGGTGGAGGGGAACTGCAGTCTGGAAAACAAACAGGTGTAAAGATTTCAAATGATGTGCTTTACAAAACGGAATTTGATTTTACATACTGTCCTCTATAGTGACTTTAAAATTGTTAAATGAGAACCGTAGCCAGCAATGCATGCAAAATATTCGTTCATTGTTGTAAACTAGAAAAAAATATTGCTTTTATGCAAAGAGAATGCTATTGTAGAATTTTAAAAGCATGGAAATAAAAGGCTCAGGATTGGAGCGATTTAAACAAACTCACTAGAATATAGTAGATGATTAAAATACAATCTATAATTACATTACACTGGTATCAGGTGAGGATAAAAGCCTATAAATACACTGGGGTCGGGGTAAGCATAAAAAATGAAACAGTTATTTGAATAATCTGAGATCAAGTTGCAGTAATTAAAAACGAATGCATTATTCAAATGAAGGAATTAGGTTACAACACTCCTCATATGAAAATATTATTGTGACAGACTGAAATAAGTTGGAAATGATTTTGATTAAAAATGGGCAGAGGAATGTAATAACTTTCACTGGGGAAAAATAGACAATCAGGGAATATATATATATATATATATAAAAGTTTGGCTGCCAGATGAGAGAGACTAAGTGAGACTGTTTGAGTGCTTTAGATATCTTAAACTTGCAACAGCTGAGCTTCTGTTGTGATTTTATTAAATGATTTAATTTCCAAAATCATCAAGGCTTCCAGTTTCTTTCCAAAAAATTTAGATGCTTGGGAAAAAACTTATATTATTATTATTTTTTGTAGAAATGTACACAAACGAGTTGGGTGACAAGGAAGCTGTTTATTAGTTCCTTTATCATTTGTAGAAACTACAGTGTTAAAATCCACATGTACTATCAAAAAAATAAAAATGACCTCCTAGTTACAATAACATTAATAAAAGCAGCTCCTGGGAAAGTAGCAGCATCTATTAAAAGCAGAGTAAATTTTTGAACTATTTTTGAATAAATGCTTCTCAAAAGTGGTCAGTATAATGTTTTTCTTAGGTATTTTTGCCACTGCTAATGGAGTTTTGTTACTTAAGTCAGAGAACATATTTGAACAAAATATTTTATAGGAACCCCCCCTTGTCATACAATTAGCAGGTTTAAAAAAACTTACTGACAAAATAGCATACTGTGAACACCTATCAATCATTTTATGCCTTATTAGCTGATAGATCAGACTCCTGCTGGTTAGTTTTCCCTTGATTTTACCTGGAAAATATATAAACATCTCTATAACCCACAGAAACATCCTTTCTATTTATTCAATAGGACTACCTTGTCCCTTCATTACAATATCATTAGTCACCTGCAAGTTGTACAGTCTGAGAGAGTGATATTATATCCAAGGTGCACATCTAAATTACAACCTATCATCAGTGCTCTCTCCCAAAAGGATAAGGATCCTTTGTCAAAATGTACAATCATGAGAGCTTTCTGTCTGTTCAACTGCAGACCTGATTGTGCATCTGTAACTGAGAGTTACACAATGAAGAGCTTTGGAGTGGGCAGACTTGGGTTCTAGTTACATTATGTAAGACCTTTGAAATTTTGGATTATTTGTCTCTGTAAGTCTGTATTTCAATGGATATAATAACACAAAATCTGAGATGTCATAATAAGGATTTAACATGCTAACCAGTATTACACAGCAAAGTTAACTACAAATGATCATATAAGAGTTCTACACAGGAAGATGAGTTACTTCCACTACAGACACACACACACACACACACACACACGCACACACACACACATGTGACTTTTGGCCTTCACCCACCTCATTGGGGGTCAACTTTCCTCATGTCTAACAGTTCTAGAAGCCCTCTATGGTTCCTACTAGTGATAAATATTTACAATCTTATGAACAACATTCAATATAGTAAGATAAAAAAAATATGCCTAGAGATTTGCAAGAAGTACTGTCTTCTTTCAGTATCTTATTTGGAAGGACGAAGAAAGAAGTTGAGTTTTGTTTTGTTTTACTGCAGGAATAATTTGCTACCTGCCAGGATTTTCATGGCTTCAGTGGGTTTTCATATTATTTTACCTTATATCCTCTGAAAAACATTGAACTACAAAGAAAACATGGTCACTTATGAAGTATAACACACACACACACACACACACACACACACACACACTTCTTCTTTTCTCTAAAGGAGACCTTTCACATTCCCGGTAAGCTAGATTCAGTCACTCAGGCTACTCCAGATAAACATCAGGATCTATCCTGAGTTGATCCCGGCCACCCTTTTGCTTTGATTCATGCTCTGATCCCCGGTCCCTTCTTGGCTTTACTGGGCCATTTCCTGGCCCTGGTGTAACTTCCTACTATGGAATACTTCAAAGATTCGGATAAATGTTCTTCTCTAGAGAAAAAAAAAAGTCTTTTTTGTCCACTCTCCTCGCCTGTTTTTATTTTTTTAGGGGGGTTCTAAGAAGGGCATCCATGTTTCTGACTTTATTGTAATTTTACTTATGTCAGAACTCTGGTTGGTTCTTAAAGACTGCAACCCTGTAATGAGTTAATCTTGAACTTTTATTTTTATGCCATATTCCCTTTGCCTATTTTTCTTCTTATCACTGCTTATAAAACATTACCACAATTTGTCCTTAGCCTGACCCCACCTCTGTTGAAATCCTTTTCAAGCCTTAATTATATCCTGTCTTGATTTTTTTCAGTTCCTTCTTCAGCAATCTTCCACTCCCTAATTTTTGGGCTTTAATGAATATTTCAACTGAATCATCCTGGTGTACAGGGACACTGTGAATACAGGGAGAAAAAAAATGTCATAACATCAGTGATCTATCTCCTTCTTTTTACTTCGAACTTTTTGTGTGTGTATGTGAGGGGGAGGTTGGTATTGGAGATTGAACCCTGAGGCATTCTACATCTGAACTACATCCCCAGCCCTTTTTATTTTGAGAAGGGTCTCATTAAGTTGCTGAGGGTCTCCTTAAGTTGCTGAGGCTGACCTCAAACCTATAATCCTCTTGTCTCAGCTTCCCAAGTACTGGTATTACAGGTGTGCGCCACCACGGCCACCCAGCTTCGCTTCCACTTGAATAGTTATAGAAAAAAAAGAAAGATAATCAGTAGTACCTTCCTTACCTGTGTCCAAATTTTATTGAAAAGAGGGTTGATCCCCCCAAAAAATCCCACCTTTATTTTCTGTTTCTCTTTATATTTTAATTTTTTATCTGATTACAGGTAGGATAGCAGGCTGATCTTCTAACTATCTTTGATCTAGGAAATTTAGAGATGAAAGAGTGAATCGTGAAAATATTGGGAAGAAATACAGCAAGGGTTTGCAGCATCCTAATGGATTTAGCATCTCCTAGGTGCCAATAGGAGTGTTTCCCTCACAAGTCCTTATAGCTATTTTCCTTATGAAGTGGGTTTGCCGTTCTCCACAGTGCTCTGTAGGACAGCTGGAGGGCTGAGACATGCGCATGATGCTCTACCGCCCCTCTCAGAGAGTATGTCTTGGAGCTTATGAATGTTGAAACAAAAAGGTTTCCATCTTAAGAAAAGTAGCCAAAAAGAGCACAATATAAAACCACATGACTTTCTGCTAAAAAAAATCTTTCTGTTCTATTTCTAAATTCTATTCACCTGGCAACTCATGACTGTGGATCTCTCCATTATTGTGAGTAAAAAGGAGATTGCACACTCAGTTTTGACAGTGTCGCACAAACCTCTACCTTCAGCCATGCTTTCCACTCATAACCACACCCTACAGGATGATATTTTGCTGCTGAAGGACTAAGTTCTCTTCCATTCTCTTTTTTTTTTGTTTGCTATGTATAATATAGTGTAATAGATCATTCTAATTTTATTTCATTTAGTCTTTTTTTTCTCTTTTTACTTTTTATTCTCTTTTTTAACATTTTATGTTCATTTATTGGTGCATTGTAAATTGTAATTATACATTTTGATATATGTCAGAAGTGTCTTCCATTCTCTTAAATAATATCTTGGCTACTCTAAACCATTACCCCAAAAGTGTCACATAGAAATTCAAGAGCAAGATGTAATAGTGAAGCAGTCTAGGCATCTGGCTGCCAAAACAAACATCGAGCAATCAAACATAAAAGCAAACATAAGAAGCCCCTCACAGTGAGGAAGGTGCAGCTTAGATAGCGACTTAGGTAACAGGGCGAATTCAAGAGAATGTCACCAGCGCAGAAAGCCAGAAATGCCAATCTCCTCGCCTTTCCTCCAAGAATTCACATCTAGGTCACTCTTCTCCTACCTGCTTTGCTCACTCCTGGCCTCCGAAGATGCAAATACTGCAGGGTGAAGTCTATTTTTGACCTGGGCATTGGTCAATGAAGAGAAGTATGTTGACATAACTGTTTTAACATGAGACAAGTTCATTTTTCTGATGAACTTCTTGACAGACTGAACTGAGTGTCAAATTCTGCTTTTTCACTCTTCCCCACCTTTCTTTTTTTTTTTTTTTTTTTTTTTTATTTTTTTTT
>PVJS01014268.1:0-40646 GCA_004027185.1 Glis glis
TGTGTGTGTGTGTGTGTGTGTGTGTGTGTGTGTGTGTGTGGTACTGGGGATTGAACCTAGGGGCATTCTATTTTCAAGATATACCCTCAGCCCTATTTTATCTTTTATTTTTAAACAGGGTCTCACTAAGTTGCTAAGGGCCTTGCTAAGTTGCTGAGGCTGGCCACAAACCTGAAATCCTCCTGTCTCAGCCTCCCAAGTACTGGGATTACAGGAGTGTGCCACCATGCCCAGCAGAGAAGATAAAATTATTGAAGACAATATGTCTGACTCCAAATATCCAACAAGCTCTCATAAAAGGAAAGTAATATTTGCCTCATGTGGCTCAGAGATTAGAGCTAGCATGGATGGATGGGTCCATATGGAAATTGAACATTTCTCACAATAAAGAAAATATTCATATGATCTAGAGCTTTTCAAAGAGCTGTTGGAGGCAATGACTTCCATGCTGACAGAGGCATACAGGACTACTAAGTGCAGAATAGAGGACTACTAAGAGCTCAAACCATATGAGAAAGGCTCATGATAGTTGATGACTGTTCAAAGATGAAGGCTTGTCAATTTTCTAGAGGTGAGCAATGGGGGAAGTTAGAGTCATGTACTAAGTTCCATAAAGATGATGTCAAGAGCTTAACATAAAAACTTCCAAGTCAAGTGGGTCACAACAGTACATGCTTGTAATCCCAGTACTTGGGAGGCTGAAGAAGGAGCATCACAGGTTTGAGGCCAGTCTTAGCAACTCAGCAAGACCCTCGGCAACTTAGTGAGGCCCTGCTTTAAATTAAAAACTAAAATAGGGCTTGGAGGGTGTGGTAGCTTAGAGGTAGAATGCCCCTGGGTTCAATCCCCAGTACCAAAAAAAACCCAGTCAGATCAGGGTTAGCACCAGACCCAGAAAACCACAGTATATAGTAGCAATATACTTAGAGAAACAACCAAGCAGACCAACTTAGATCCTGTAGACAGACTCATGCTGTTGTGGTAACGTTAATAAATGCAGAATGCTCTTTCCCAAACTGAGCCTTTAATCCCCAAATATCTCCTGGCTGTCATCTGGCACTTCCAAACATGTACGCTCTTCAAATTTTAGATAGCATTAATAGTAAACCTGATCAGACTAAAGGAGAGAAAAATATCCCTTCTGCACCTTGGTGTTCCAGGCCCAAGGAGAGGGGGCTGAGTGGTTTAAGCCAGTATAATTTTTCTGCAATTCTTTAAAATTTGCACAGGGTGACTTTTGAATTGGAAAGAAGGTTCCTGGATATACTGGCTACCAGGATACTCCTAACTTATATCAGCCAGATTCACTTAAGAATTTTGGTTTCATATATATCCCAAAACACCTATAGGAGAAGAAGACAGAGTCATCCTTTACCCTTCTGGAAGCATTTCTTTGGAAGAGCACCATCCCTTTAGCTCCTACATACTTGAAAACTATCTATGCAAACATTTTTGGTCAAATATTCCTGGGAAATATAACTCTTCAAGAATTTATTTCAGAGCTCCTATGTTGCAAATGAATTTGTTAACTTTATTCCTGAGAGTAAATTTTACTACTTGAGGAGAAAAAGGACCTCACTAAGAGGGAAGTTGTGTGAAAGGGAAGGTGCAGAGGACAACCTCCCCTTCAGTGAGTCCCTGGAGGAAGCAGTCTTGCCGCAAGGGGTTTGATGTTACTCCTGTGTTCGAGACTATCTTGGGTAGATTTTAACTTTGTTTTATAAAATTTATCCAGAGTCCACATAGATTATAAATGCTTTGATCTGTTTCAAATGCAAAGGCACACGGTGCCCTATTTTAAATGCCAAGTTTGTGTTCTGTTGGAAACCACACTTAATAGGTTGGCAGTCTCAATGCTAAACCAAGCAGAGAGATTTCCCATTTTTATGAAACACCCACAAAAATCAACATTCTGTTTTTTTAGCATCCATTCACCAAGAAACAAAGTAATAAAAATGATACTGGAAGGACTTGAAAGTACTCAATATATTTTATTCTGGTATCTAATATAATTACAACAAAATTTTTGTGGTCTGGTTAAAACAAAAGGAACAAGAAGACAAATATTTATTGAGCATTTATCCTGTTCTCAGAAATTTAAGGAAAATATAAAGTATGTATAGAAATTGACCTTACCCTGAAGAGCTAGTAATTTGTTAATAAATATTTTATTATATCCAAGTCAGTATGAGTTAAGGAAAGTACTTTTCCTTATTTCTCTTCTGGGTTTGATATTATGTTCTCTCAAGTACATCTTGAATCTGTCCCTTTCTTTCTCAGTGGAGGTTACTAATTCTGGCTTGCCTAAACCATATTTTTTTAATTGATCCATCCATTTCCATCTGTGCCCTGTCCAAACAAATTTTGCATAGTAGTAAACTGATCCTTCTAAAGCAAATCCAATTATGTTCTTCCTCTGCATAAACTCCTTCAAGGGGTTTTCATTACACTTATAATAAAAGCCACATCCTCACCATGCCAGCAAAGCCCAGCAGGAGGTTGCCCTTCCTACCCCTCCAACCTCCCCTGGGTCATTCTCCTTCCCCTTACAGGCTGTCTCAGGGCTGGGGCTTTTTCCCTGCTGTTCCCCTCTTCCTAAAATCCTCAACCCCCTTCCCTCTTGAGGCTACACCCTTTTCATCCTTTATGAATCAGTTTAAATTGTCTCCTTCCCAAAGAGCATGTCCTTGAACACTTGGTGTAAAGTTGACCTCTGATATTCTTCACTTCAGCTCCTGTTTCCCTCTTAGGACCTTACTCAGCTTCAGCTTTGACTTTTTTGTTTGTTTGTTTGTTTTTCAGATTGCATGCTTTGTGCACACCCTACCCTTAGCCCCACATAAGTTCTTCCAAGCAGAAACCATATCAGTCATATCCATCTGGTTTCCAGCAAGTGCTCAAAACATTTTTGGTGAATGAGTGACTGGATAAATGAATGCTCAAGTCTGTCAAAGGTAGATTGATATTTTTCAACCAATTCATATAAATATACCTCAGGCAATCGTGTAGAGATGAGAACCACAGCTCAGAGTCTCTCATCAATCACAGAGAAGTGAAGCAAACTGAAGTGTGTGGTTAAATATTCTATCTGCTCGGTCTGCGGGCAGCAGTTTGGAAACACTGGCACACTCTTGCTACAAAGAGAAATGAAGAAAGGTGTAAGATTACACAGATTGACAGATCCAGGAACAGCTTAGTGCAGGAGAAATATATATATATTTTTTTTGCGGTACCGGGTATTGAACCCAGGGGCGTTCTACCTCCGCGCTACACCCCCAGCCCTATTTTTTCATACTTTATTTTGAAACCGGGTCTCACGAAGTTGCGGAGGGCCTCACTAGGTAGAGAGAGAGAGAGAGAGACAGGGAGAGAGAGAGAGAGACAGGGAGAGAGAGAGAGAGAGCTGAGGCTGGCCGCGAACCCTGATCCTCCGGTCTCCGCCTCCCAAAGTACTGGGATAACAAGCAGGCACCACCACACCCAGTGCAGGAGAAAGAATTTGAGGTAAAGTCTTGAATTAAATTTGGAATTTGAGTTAGGATGTAAGTGTTAAGAAGAAATTATGAGCAAACCACGTGAAGTCACAGATTCAGGATTCACAGATTCATAGCCTCCCAAGTACTAGGATTGCAGATAGGTGCCATCACACATGGCCTATTCTGCTCCATTTAGAAAGAGCTACTTGCTTTTCTTAGTGTTTCATAGAGCATGCCTTCCTTGGGCAAAACCATAAGTAATGAATAAGCCAGATTATCTTAGCCTGTGACTTTTGTGCAGTTGAGATTTTATTATAGATCACGTAACACTTTGCCCTGATGAATTTTGTTGGAGAATTGGTGACACTTCAGAGCATGTGGCATCTCAGAGTAGCATGTATCCAGGGAGGCTCATTCGGCACCCAGGGATCTCTTGGGATAAAGCCAAGTGGAAGAGAAGAGACACTCTGCCTTTGCTCTTCAGTGAACCTGCCTTAGGGAAAGTGCACTGTGCATCTTGAGAAGACATTGCCTGGGGGCCCAGAGCATCAGAACTGGTCTTCTCTAGTGTACGAACACCTCTCTCTACTACTTCAGATTCTAGTTGCCCCACTTTGTACTCCAGTCACTACTGCAGCTTTCTTGAACCTTCGTTTGGTTTCACGCAGGCGTGCCCTGACTCAGCTCGCTCAGACTCGCCCCGCGCTCTGCCCTTGCTGTGTCACTTCACACTCAGGCAGGTACAACTGGGAAGACTTGGGAGGAGAAGACCTCGAGCTCATCCTTGACCAATGGGGCCAGCAGCTGATGGATGAACGCTTTCTCCTTTGTTCCCTGGGTGGGCAGGAAGCACACTTTATGCTCCTCAGAAAATCACGCTAGATTAAACACTAGACACTTGTAATGAATAATTAGGTAACACATTCTTTAATTGGCTCTTTTCCTTCTTTCTTTCACTTGCTGTCTTTTCCCTCTCCTTCCCAAATGAACTAGCTGAAAACCAGTTTTTGTCTCAGACTCTCCTGTGGGGTATCCAAAGCTAAAACATTCCTTAAAACAAACAAGAGTTATTCAAATAGCAGGATGTAACCCAAAATAGTATCAATGCAAGAAAATTCACAATGCAACATATCTTCACTGTAAACACCATCCATTGTTACAGAAATGAATATTTACAGAGGTGGGTGACCAGTGGAGTAGGAAGCAGGTGCCCAATTGGTCAGACAAGAGACTGGGCACCCCGCAAAGAGAACAAGCAAGGTGGGGCTCCTTAGCTACAGAAGGATGTCCTGAGACTGTGGGTTGAACACAAAGAGACACACCGAGAAGAGGACTGAACCAATACCAAACAATATTTTCACAAGACGCAAGTGTGCCTGGGGTCTGTCCACTTTGCCAAAATGTAAAGGCAGATACTCTGCTTTTCTTTCTCTTTGTGTAGCTTACTACTGGTCAAATGTTTGTAGTTTTTTTTTTCCAATTTAAACACACCTTAATAATTTCACAAGTGGCTAAAAGCATTCCCTACAAGGTAACCAACAGCCAGCCTGTCATTGTCATATGGGCAATTGGCCATGAATTCATTGAGATCATTGTAGTAAAACACTGTCTGTTTCACTCATAGCAAATAATAAGTCGAGGCGGACAGGCTAGAGTCCTTTTAGCTCTCTGCCATGCCCTGCTCATCCTACATAAAATCATAGACTGAGTAGATAAGAAAGGCAGACCAGAGGCCGGGCGTGGTCGGGCACGCTTGTAATCCCAGTACTTTGGGAGGTGGAGACCGGAGGATCCGGGTTCGCGGCCAGCCTCATCTCTCTCTCTCTCTCTCTCTCTCTCTCTCTCTCTCTCTCTCTCTCCCTAGTGAGGCCCTCCGCAACTTTGTGAGACCCAGTTTCAAAATAAAGTATAAAAAATAGGGCTGGGGGTGTAGCGCAGAGATAGAATGCCCCTGGGTTCAATCCCCAGTACCACAAAAAAAAAAAAAAAAGAAAGGCAGACCAGAAAGCACGGCTCTGGGAAGGTGAGTGGCCATTCCAAGTGCAAAAAGCAAGGTCTTCTGAGTCACAAATCCAACTGTTATTTATCTCTGACTTGTGACTTCTCAAAGGAAAAATGGGTAAGGAGCAAGGGCAAGTGTACATCAAAATAATAAAGCCTAACCTAAGAATTTCGGTTTTCTTTCTTTTATAAATTACTTTGCTTTTGGTTTCCTATACACACCTGTTCTTTCCTCTACTTCCTCCCTTTGCTTCTTGGAAATAAGTGTTTTTATTTTGTTTTACACATATAAATTAATTATGTAAAGTGTATACGACATCCATTTATGCTTTCTTAGGAAAAAGCTGTACTCCGAAGCTCTAAAGTTTCCAATGATATTTTTAAAAGCTAACACTGTATTTTTCTATCCCAGATTACATTGTGATTAAATATTAAGGGGAAGCTGGGAGTGGTGGTGCACACCTGTAATCCCAGTACTTGGGAGGGGGCTGAGACAGGAGGATCGCAGGTTCGAGGACAGCCTCAGCAAGTAGTGAGACTCTCATCAACCTAGCGAGACCTTGTTTCCATATAAGAAATAAAATCAGGCTGGGGGTGTAGCTCAAAGGTAGAATGCCTCTGGGTTCAATCCCCAGTACTGCGTGCGCGCGCACACACACACACACAAAATATTAAGGAGAACCCTCTGCTGAACTCAGCAGGAATAGATTCTAGGAGACTTGCTCCTAGAAAACTTGTTCCTGCTTCTCAAGTTAAGCTAAACGCTTTTTTTTTTTTACATTGGTCAATCTCCTTTTCTTTCTTCTTCTTATTTGTAAACCATCTTGATATTCTGAGCACCTTGAATATCACCTAGGGGAATGTACTTTCCCCTAGGTAAAATCAATATTTAAAAATATTTATTTATGCAGGGCGTGGTGGCTCAAGCTTGTAATCCCAGTACTTGGGAGGTGGAGACTGGAGGATCCGGGTTCGTGGCCAGCCTCAGCTACTTAGAGAGGTCCTCTGCAACTGAATGAGACCCGGTTTCAAAATAAAGTATAAAAAAAATAGGGCCAGGGGTGTAGCTCGGAGGTAGAATGCCCCTGGGTTCAATCCCTGGTACCACAAAAAAAAAAATTTATTTATTTATTTATTTATGTACTGGGGATTGAACCCAGGGGCATTCTACTTCTGAGCTACATCCCCAGCCTTATTTTTTCTTTATTTTGAAACAGCGTCTCACTAAGTTGCGGAGGGCCTCACTAAGTAGCTGAGGCTGGCCGTGAACCCGGATCCTCTGGTCTCAGTCTCCCAAGTACTGGGATTACAAGCGTGTGCCACCACGCCTGGCTTTCTTCTAAATATTTATAAACTCATTCAATGTATTCCCATACTATGGGAAACAGTGATGGAACCATATTTTCCCATTAATATTACGTAGCTAGTTAACCTAAGGGGACCCAAGCAGTTCAAAGCTTACATAAATATTAACTTGAATCCCTTACATCTGGAGCTTCCTGTTGTTGGTTTAACCCGCAGCCTAATAACTTGACTCCCCTGAGGCCTGAGGCAAATCCTCAGGAGCGGCTGCTTCACTTTCAAATCATTCCGAGCCCTGGAGTCCTTTCTTAGACTCTCTCCTTCCTTGGCTCACTGATCCTGGTACCCTTGTGGTTCTTTTTTCTTTATTCCACTAATATCTGTGTGAAGTGGATCAGATTACAGATTTGTGTATTTATGAACATCATATATCTTTTCCAATTAGCTAAGTCTAGTTTTGACTAATTCAAGTAAAACTCCAACTTTCAGAGCCAGCAAACAGATTACAAATGTATTTTTCAAATAGAAATGTTAGAATCTGAAGTGAATTGACCAGCATGTCACTTTTGATTGTATTCTCAATAGAAAAATTTTTAATACTTTTTGGTTTTCTATTTAATTCACTTTTTTTGTTTTGGTTTTGTTTGTTTGATTGGTCCTGGGAATTGAAGCCAGGGGCATTCTATCACTGAGCTACCTCCCAGACCTTTTTATTTTTTATTTGAAACAGGGTCTCACAAAGTTGCTGAGGGTCTTACTGTGGTGTCAGGCTGGCCTCAAATCTGCAATCCTCCCATTTTAGCCTCCAAAGTACTGGTATTGCAGGCGTGTACCATGACACCCAGATGAATACTATTAATTTATAACAAATGAATACCTATTATTCATTAAGTATAAATATGGGAAATATGCTAAAAGGAAAACAAAGACATATAAAACATGTTATTTTCATATTACTTCCTGATGAATGACTGATTCAATAAGCATTCCCAAATCCTGCCTCCTAGCCACTCTTTATAGAATTAGCCAAATACTTTTTTTTCTACAGCTTCCCTTGCTTTCCTAATAAAAGGGGCTATCATGCTTAACATCACCACTCTGTCTCTCAGCTGGCCAAGAATGAAAGGAAAACTATCTCCAGACTTCTTGTAATTTAAAAAAATATTCTAGTTGTTTAATTCATTACTAGTGGGGTTTTCTGTTGCTTTGTGCATTTAAACACATCCACACTGCTACATCTTTATATTCAAGACTTATACTGCTAGGCCCCGAGGTCATAGGAGTGTTAGCCCCTACAGATCCCTGACAGGTTAATGTGCAATAGAAAGCTACAGGCATCTGCAACTCCACTAGTACTGGAATAGAAAGATTTTCCAAATGAGTATTGTAATATGTGAATATTACTTCATTTGAATGACATTAATTAGTTTTACGCCAATTATGATGAAGAGGAAGCAGAGAAATTTTACCCATTAGTAATTAAGTCTTTCTGTTTGTTTGTGCTGTAAATTTCCTAAGATTGAGCAGTGGTTCTTTGTTGAGAAGTGCTAAGAAAAATCATTATTATTTTTAATATATTGGCAATTAGGGAAAAATAACATGTAGAGTTATAAAATGAAATCAGGACACTCTAATTAAGAAGACTGGGAGTTTCAGTCCCTATTATATTCCTGTATTTTGTCAGTTTGTTTCCTGTTTCCCTTATTTGGGTAGAAGTGAAGTGAAAACTGGCTTCATCACTTTTAATTCTTATAAGCCAATAACTTTTATGCAGAGGTAAACATTTATCAATCATCACTGCTGCTTTAGTAGAAAGGGGGAATGTGTGAGGTAGAAATTCAGCTATTATTTTCCGAATAAGCATACCATTTTTCTAGAACTAACATTATTTGTACAATTAAAGTGGCAATTTTTACTTTGCTAACTGAAGTTCCCTTTTATCTAGTCAGATGAATGATCACTCATAGATCTAAGAAATGGGCAATAATAGCCAGACATAGTGGTGCTCCCTATAATCCCAGTTCTTAGGAGACTGAGACAGGAGGTTCAAAGGTTTGAACCCAGCTGCAGTAAATTAGTGAGGCCCTCAGTAATTTGGTGAGATCCTGTTTCAAAATAAAAACTAAAATAGGTCTTGGGATATAGGTCAGAGGTAGAATGCCACCCTGGGTTCAATCCACAGTACCAAAAAAAAAAAAAAAGGAAAGAAGGAAGAAAAGAAATGGGTAGTAATGAGAGCATTAAAGCACATCATCCCAAGGTCAACTGGGAAAAAGTTATTGGATTCTTTGTCTACAAAATCCTTCCCTTTAATTAATATCAACCTATGAATCATAGAAATTGAGAAGGTATACTTGCACAGGGCCAACCATACCAGGGATCCACTTCAGGACTCAAGGAATCCCTAACATAAGACTTACTACATTCAATACTACATATACATCTTCTTTAACAAGAGAATTGTGTGTGTGTGTGTGTGTGTGTGTGTGTGTGTGTGTGTGTTACAGGGGATGAACCCAGGGGCATTCTACCTCTGAGCTACACACCCAGCCCTATTTTATTTTTTATTTTGCAACAGGATCTCACTAAATTGCTGCAAGCTAGCTTGAACCTGCAATCCTCCTGTCTCAACCTCCCAAATACTGGTATTATAGGTGTACCCCATTGTGTCCAGATTCCAAGAGAATTAAAAACAAAACCACAAATCCAGATAAAAAAAATTGAGCTGAATACATAGAGTTAAAAAGTTTCAGTAACTTACATGTCACTAAGATCAATGAGCCATTGAGAAGAAATGAATTAATAGTAGTTACAAACCAATAAATTGATCCAAAATAGCATATAAAAGCATAAGGTACAAAGCAAGACCATTATCATAGAGGAAGGAAATCAGGGAGAGAGGAGAAGGGAGGGTAAGAGGACGTATTGGGAAATCAAATTAACCCTCCTATGTTATATGAATGTATAAATATGCTAAAATGAAACTCAGTATTCCGTATAATTAATATATATTCTGTATAATTAATAAATAGAAAAAAGAATAAGGTAAGAGATAAAGTTTTCTATCTCTACACAAGAATTAGTCTTCCAATTAAATTAAATTAAGTTGATTAAATTAACCCACATTTATTCTTGTAAATATATCTTTTACATTAAATAAAATATTGTCCACCTCTTACTCCCTAAGAGTATAATCCCATCAACTCTTGGTCAGCTTCTACAGGGAAAGCAAACATGTGGTAAGGGCCTGTTATTCTCTATTACAACTGATACCTTTAGCTAGATTACACAAATAAAAAAAGATGAAGTTACAAATTAGTATAAAGAATGTCTCTGCATGAGCAGAGAGGAGAATTTTCTTTAATTTTTTATACTTTTCTTGGTGCATTGTGATTATCTATCATAGTGAGATTCAAAGTGATGCAAACATACATGCGCACAGCACTTGGTGTCTTTCCCTCCAGATCCCGCCCTTGCGCCCACCCTTCCCCATACACATTAGCGAGATTGGTAGTGATACCTTCGGATGTGAACTTAAGCATTATTTGAATTGTTTCCTTCATCAGTTCTAATTTTTCCTCTCTCCACCTCTCTCTCCTTTCCCTTCTACTGGTCTCTCTTCTCATTTATTTAAATTCCCTTTTGTTTCCTATTTTCTCTCTAGCTTCCACAATTGAGAGAAAACATACAACCCTTGACTTTCTGAGACCAGCTAATCTCACTTAGCATAGCATTCTCTAGTTCCATAATTCTCCTGCAAATGACATAATTTTGTTTTGAGGAAAATTCTATTGTTTATATATACCACATTTTCTTTATCCATTCCTCCGTTGACAGACACATAGGTTGCTTCTATAATATGGATATTGTGAAATGTGTTGTCATAACTATGGATATGCATGTATCTTTGTAGTATTCTGACTAATTCTTTGGGATAGATACTGAGGATTGATATACCTTGGTCATTACATGGTGCTAGTCCTAGTATTTTGAAGAACCTCCATAATGGCTGTACTAATCTGTAATCTTACCAACAGCATATGAGCTCCTATTTCCCCCACATCCTTACCAGCATTTATTATTGTTGTATTTTTAATGATTCACATTCTAACTTAAATTAGATGGAATGTCAGTGACGTTTTGATTTGCATTTCCCTGATTGCCAATGATGTTGAACACTTTTTATATATTTATTGCCCATTTTTATTTCTTTTTTTTTTGGCGTTCTACCTCCGCACTACACCCCCAGCCCTATTTTTTATACTTTATTTTGAAACTGGGTCTCACGAAGTTGCAGAGGGCCTCACTAAGTAGAGTGAGAGAGAGAGAGAGCCAGGAAGAGAGAGAGAGAGAGAGAGCTGAGGCTGGCTGCGAACCCAGATCCTCCGGTCTCCGCCTCCCAAAGTACTGGGATTACAAGTGTGCGCCACCACGCCCGGCTTTTATTTCTTTTTTTAGTAACATCTATTCATTTCAATTGCCCATTTTTATTGGATTATTTGGTTTTATAGTGTTATGATTTTTAAATTCTTTATATATTCTAGATATCAGTCCTTTATCAGAGAATTAGCTGGCAAAGATCTTCTCTTATTCTGTAGGCTCTCTCTTCAGACTCATTTCCTTTGCTGAAAAGAAGCTTTTTAATTAGATGCCATTCCATTTATAGATTCTCAGTTTTATTTCCTGGGTTTAGGGATCTTATTGAGGAAGTGTCCAGCAGTGCCTATATTTGGGAGAGTTGGTCCTATATTTTCTTTAAGTAATTGCAAAGTTTCTGGTCTAATTCTAGGTCTTTAATCTATCTTGAGTTGACTTCTGTACAGGGTGAGAGTTTTGAGGTCTAATTTCATTCTTCTACATATATTCATAATAAAACATGAGAAAATTTTCATAGCAACTATTCAAAAATAAAAATGAATGACTGACTTTCTCACAACATGGATTAATATAAAAATGTTAATAAGAAGATTTACCAGCAAAGTGCATACTATATTATTCTACTTATATGAATTCCATAATAGATTAAAGTATCTTGTGGGGAAAGAATCAAAACCATAGTTGTCTCTGGGAGTTGTGTAGAGTTTGATTTGGAAGGGTACATGAACAAATGCTTTATCCTGATTAAGTTTGGTTTACATGGTAGTTATATTTACAAAATTTTACCCCATGTAATACTGTAACACTTCATGTAACACGGTAACACATTCATGCAATTCAATATATGTCAATTTAAATTAAAAAAAGAGAGACATATAGACAAATATTAAACTTCAGTTGATGATATGCATGCTGAAGTGTTTAGGGGTGAATAGATATGTGATAGAGCAAATACAGCAAAATGTTAATTTTAGAATCCAGGTTTTGTATAAGTTAACTTTCTTAAATCTTTGAGATTTTTCATAATAAAACATAGGATAAAAGCAATAAGTGAATCTAAAAGTCAATTTAAAATGTAATGGCAGTTATATTAAATGGTATTCTAATTTGAAATTGTTAGATTCAATGTATTCCCTGAAATGAGAAAGGGTAATTTTTTTAATGACAAGCAGAAATGATAGACATGAGTGAGGAAACTGTCTAAAGAGTTAGAAAAAAAAAATGGGTGCCACAGATTTGATTCTTTACTCAAAAATTTCAGTAAGACATGTAGGACCATCTTTAATCTTATCGTGTATGTAAAATTTTAAAGCTGGAAGAGACCTTAGCAATCATCTTTTAATTCCTTTGTTTAAAGATCTGAAAGCAAGATCCAAGAGGGATTGTGAGTTTACTCAAAGGTACAGCTAATAAATAGGAGTCCTGTTTACCAAAAAAGACCTTGGAGTATTTCATTCCTTTCCCTTTGAGGCTCCCCTACACTGTTGTGAGAATCTGTCATAGAAGCATCTAGACTGCCCAGGCACAGACATCTGTGAAAAGGGAATATTAACCCCTGTTTTTCCTCTTAGAACCAGGATACACCAGAGTACATTGGGATGTTCATACAACTGTGAGAAACTTAAATGCCACTTTTTTATTTTCAATTTGTGTGCAATAAACCAAAGAGGTGTACATCTCACATCAGTGGATTTCAGAAGGGGACTACACTACTAGCTGAAATTTTTCCTATTAGTTCCCATAAAATATACATAGGTTAAGATTGAAATAACCCAAGTGGCTAGGAGAGAGAAATATGTATTAAAGTAGAGCAAGTAAGACAAACTATTTAAGTAGTTGTGAAGTTCACCATGTTATACCATCAATTAAGATAAAGTGAAGGAGAATTTGCAAGACATTTTAATTTACACTCTTCAAAGATATTCAGAATAAAACAAATGTAATGAAATGTAAATGTGAGCTTTCTCACAATAAAATATTAAAAATAAGACATAACAATACATTTCTACCTCACATATTTGATCAAGAAGTTTCTGGTTGATTTTCAGTTCATGTGGATTCACAGTATTCAATTTTTAAAAATGCTAACTTTCAGTATTCATCAAGTGTACACCAGCATAACCTTGACTACATTTTGTCCCCAGAGAAAAGGTTGAGAAGGAAAATATGCTTGACAATGAGTTTTCTTATAATAGAATTCCCAGAAAAGCATTGTAAAAACTAAAATTCCAGAAATTACATGAATATATAACAAACTTCTGGGAGCTGTGTGGAACATTATTTGTTCATATGCTAAATATGTACTTTATTATTGAACTACTAAATGGCTGGATGCATGGAGAAAATAATAAGTTTCCATAGTATTTTACAGTTCTCACGGTATTTTTGTTTTCTTTATCTGAGGTAGTCTATCAAGAGATAGAACAAGTATGTGTATTCTTATCTCATCGATCCAGCAATTCAAGCTCAATTAATAATCTCAGAAATAATAGCTTACTGTTAACAAAGCTAAATGATAAAAATATAATAATGTGCTAATTTCTTGGCATCAGTAATAAAGATATGACTAATATTTTTATTTTCTAGGTTTCAAACAACTGCTCCTCCCACTAGAATGTCTATCTTTTTTAATTTATTTATTTCGGGTGATTTATTGAGTAAAGAACTAAAAGCCGCTTTTATGGGTAGTACATTTCCTTTTTGTTTCACATTCAGAGTAAGATACTGACAATTTTTGTGTGTATGTGGTACTAGAGAATGAACCCAGGGCACTCTATCACTAGCTACACCCCTAGCCCTCTTTATTTTTTTTAATTGGTGCATTGTAATCATACATCTTAATGGGTTTCAGTGTGGTAGAAGTATACATGCACATATCTATCAATTATCCCTCCCCCAATTCCCACCGCCATTCCCTCCCCTTTCCCTCCTTCTCATGCTCAGCATAGAAGTTGACTTTGATAAATTTGTGTATGTACATCCTGTGCATTAGGGTGTTTTCCTCTTACCCCTCCCATCTCCCTCATTTAGGTCACCTACTTTACTCATCTAAGGTTTTCTCCTAGTTTTTGTGGAGTCCTTCCTATGCCCTATTCTCCCTAGCTTCCACATATTAGGAAGAGCATCTGACTTTTCAATTTTTGCAAAAATTATGCTAATTTTTCAATTAGCATAATGTCCTCCGATTCCATCCATTTCCCTACAAATGATGTAATTTTGTTCTTCTTTATGGCTGCATAAAATCCCATTGTGTACGTATCCCATAGCTTTGAATTCCATTCATCTGTTGATGGACATCTTGGCTGGTAACATAGTTTGGCAATTGTGAATTGTGCAGCTATAAACATAGATACACATGCATTAGTCTGGTAGTTTTGTTTCAGTTCTTTTGGGTAGATACCTAGAAGTGGTATTGCTGGGCCAGATGGTAGGTTCATTCCCATTCTTCTGAGGATCCTCCACACTGTTTTCCAAAGTGGTTGCACTAATTTGAAATCCCACCAACAGTGTAATAGAGTTCCTACTTCTCCACATCCTCGCCAGCATTTGTTGTTGTTTGTTTTTAATGGTTGCCATTCTAATTTGGGTTAGGTGAAATCTCAGGATAGTTTTAATTTGCATCTCTCTGATTGATGTTGAATTTTTTTGTACATTTATTGGACATTTGTATTTCTTTTGTGAAATGTCTATTTAGTTCACTTGCCCATTTTTTGATTGGGTTGTTTGGTTTTTTAGCGGTGAATTTCTTGAGTTCTTTGTATATTCTAGATATTATCAGAGGAGTAGCTGGCAAAAATCTTCTCCCATTCTGTTGGCTATATTGAGGTTCTTGATAGTTTCCTTTTCAGTGGAGAACACTTCAGTTTAATGCAATACCACGTATTGATCCTCTTTTTAACTTCTTGTGCCTTTGGGGTCTTGTTGAGGAAGATTTTTGCCTGTGCCTACGTGTTGAAGAGTTGGACCTATGCCTCTTCAAGTAGCTGCAAGGTTTCTGGTCTAATTTCCAGGTCTTTGAGCATCTTGAATTGACTCTTGTGCAGGGTGAGAAAGTGGGGTTTATTTCCATTTTTCTGCATGTGGTTAACCAGTTTTGCCAACACCATTTATTGAAGAGGCTATCTTTTTTCCAGTGTATGTTTTTGGCTTCTTTGTCAAAAATCAATTGGCTGTAAGTGTGCAGATTTATTTCTGAGTCTTCTATTCTGTTCCATTGGTCTATGTGTCTGCTTTTGTGCCAATACCATGCTGTTTTTATTACTATGGCTCTGTAGTATAGTTTGAAGTCAGAAATTGTGATGCCTCCTGCATGATTCTTGTTGCTGAGAACTAGTTTGGCTATTCTGAGTGTTTTGTTGTTCCAAATGAATTTAAGGACTAATTTTTCTATGTCTATGAAAAATGACCTTGGTAATTTAATGGGTATTGCATTGAAACCGTAGATCACTTTTGGAAGAATGGCCATTTTGATATTTATTCTGCCTATCCAATAGCATGGGGGTGTCTTTCCATCTTCTAAGATCTTCATTTTATTTTTTGCAATGTTTTATAATTTCTCTTATAGAGGTCTTTTACATCCTTGGTTAGGTTTATTCCTAAGGATTTTATTATTTGGGGGGATAGCATGAGTGGAAATGTTTTCTGGATTTCTTTTCCAGTGGATTTATGGTTGGCATACAGAAAAGCTTCTGATTTTTTAAGATTGATTTTGTATCCAGACACTTTGCTGAATTTGTTGATCAGTTCTATAAGCCTTTTGGTTGAGTTTGTTGGATCTTCTAAGTATAATATCATGCCATCTGCAAATAGAGTTAGTTTCATTTCTTCTTTTCCAATTTGCACTCCTTTGATTTCCTTCTCCTGCCTTATTGCTCTGGCTAGAGTCTCTAGTACTACATTGAAAATGAGTGGTGACACTGGACATCCTTGTTTTGTTCCTGTTTTTGAGGGGAACTCTCCTAGTTTTTCCCCATTCAACATGATGTTGGCTGTGGGCCTATTGTATATTGCCTTTATGATGTTGAGGTATGTTCCTTCTATTCCAATTCTCTGCAGTATTTTTATCATGATTGGGTGTTGGATTTTGTTGAATGCTTTTTCAGAGTCTATTGAAATGATCATGTGATTTTTGTCTTTAGTTCTGTTCATGTGGTGGATTACATGGATTGTTTTTTGTATGTTGAACCAGCCTTGCATCCCTGGGATGAACCCAACTTGGTCATGGTGTATGAATTCCTTGATGTGGTTTTGAATGTGCGTTACTAGTATTTTGTTTAGAAGTGTTGTGTCTTAGTTCATCAACGATAAAGGCCTGTAGTTTTCTCTTCTTGAGCTGTCTTTATTTGGTTTTGGTATTAATGTGATGTTGGCTTCATAGAATGTATTTGGGAGAGCCCCGTTTCTATTTCTAGGAATTTCTTAATTTCTCTTCTTATTTCTTCTATGACCCATTCCTCATTCTGCAGTATGGTGTTCAGTCTTCACATGTTTATGAAGTTTCTCTAGGTCTTCTTATAGTTGATTTCTAGTTTCATTCCATTATGGTCTGAAAAGACACAGGGGATTATGTCACATTTTTTGAACTTGATAGTACTCACTTTGTGGCCTAGGATATGGTGTATTTAAGAGAAGGTTCCGTGAGCAGCTGAAAAAAATGTGAATTCAGCTGTAGTTGGGTGGAATATTCTGTATGCGTCTATTAGGTCCATTTGGTTTATGGTGTTACTTAGGTCTGAGGCATCTTTACTGACCTTTTGTCTTGAAGATAAATCTAGTGGTGTGAGAGGGGTGTTGAAGTCTCCTAATATTATTATATTGTGATCTCAGTGTGACTCAATGTCATGAAGAGTTTCTTTTATGAAAGTGGTTGCACCTATGGTTGGGGCATAAATGTTGACTATTGTTATATCTCCCTGCTGGATTATTCCTTTTACCAGTAAGAAATGACCTGCTTTGTCTCTTCTGATAAGTTTAGGTTTGAAGTCTAATTTGTCTGATATTATAGTCACCACTCCTGCTAGTTTTCGAGTTCCATTAGCATGGATTACCTTGCTCCATCCCTTCACTTTAGTTCGTGAGTATCTTTACTTGTAAGGTGTGTTACTTGCAGGCAGCATATAGATGGATTGTGATTTTTAATCCATTTTGCCACCTTATTGGGGGTTGAGACCATTTATATTCAGTGTGATTATTAAGAGAGGAGTTTTAATTCCTAACATTTTGAGTTTTAATTTCTGTTTGAGGTAGTGTTTGTTCCTTTTTTAGTTGTTCGTTTGATGGAAATCATTGTTTCTCTGGTTTTGGCATTTCTTCATTATTTCTTCTTTGTAATTAATCTCTTTGAGTATTTTTTTCTAGTGCTGGTTTGGAAGACATAAAGTCTTTCAGCTTCTGTTTGTTGTGGAAAGTTTTTATTTTCCTGTCAAATTTGATAGATATCTTTGCTGGGTTGATAATTCTTGGCTGGAAGTTGTTTTCTTTCAGAGTTAGGAATATTTCACTCCAGGACCTCCTGGCTTTCATGACTTGGTTTGAAAAGCCGGGAGCAATTCTTATTGGTTTGCCTGAATGTTACTTTGTCTTTTACTCTCGTTGCTTTTAAGATTCTCTCCTTGGCCTTTACATTAGTCAATTTGATTATTATGTGGTGTGATGAACCTCTTCTCTGACGTTGTCTATTAGGGGTTCTATATGTTTCCTATACCTGTGTATCCACCTCTTTTTCTATGCTTGGTAAGTTTTGCAATATTACTTCTCTGAAAAGATTATTGATTTCTTTGGTTTCAGCCTCTATTTCCTCTTCTATGCCTATCATTCTTAGGTTTGTTCTTTTAAGACTGGCTGAGATCTCGTCAATGTCCAATTCATGCTGTCGAAATATTTTTTCTAAATTATGTACTGTGTTGTCATTTTTAGAGAGGTCATCTTCTATGAGTGATATTCTGTTTTCCATGTGGTCTAGTCTATTGTTGATAGTGTGTATTGATGCCTTCCTTTCAATTATTGCATCCTTCACTTCTTTTAGATCTTCTTTTGATTCCTGTTCAGGGTGTCAGATTCTTTGTTTATTTAATCCTTCATTTGTTTCAGGATCTCTCTGAATTCTTTTCAGAAATTCTGTATCATGCCGGGCATGGTGGTGCACGCTTGTAATCCCAGTACTTTGGGAGGCGGAGACCGGAGGATCCGGGTTCGCAGCCAACCTCAGCGCGCATGCGCGCACGCGCGATCTATATCTCTCTCTCTCTCTCCTCTCTCTCTCTCTCTCTCTCTCTCCCTAGTGAGGCCCTCCGCAACTTCGTGAGACCTGGTTTCAAAAATGAAGCATAAAAAAATAGGGCAGGGGGCATAGCGCGGAGGTAGAACGCCCCTGCATTCAATCCCCGGTACCGCAAAAAAAAAAAAAGAAATTCTGTATCATTTCTACTATGAAAGTTCTGAATCGTCCTTATGGCAATCTTTACACTTCTTTGTTGGCAGGTTCTGCTGTTGTGGAGTTGTGGGAGCTCATTGTTTCTTTGCTATTCTTCTTTCTCATGATTTCAGGTTTCTTAAGTTTATATCTGTTGCTTTTGGTGGCTCTCTCTCACTCTGTAGGTTTCCTATGTCTAATCCCTCTCCCTTTATAGTATCTTATTCTGGAGGTACACATTTGCTACTAGGTGAGCCTTAAAGGTGAATAGCCTTTAATGAATGATTATTCTCACTTACTCAGTATAATGTCCATTTGCAGGCCCAATTCTTGGTCTCCTTCAGTGATTGGGACCCTTGCGTTGTGCCTCTCACTGCCTGTACAGGTGCCCAGTGCTGCTAGTACCCCTCTCACTGCAAGCATGGGTCTCTGCATTCTCCACTGGGGCTGCCCCTATGTTTCTCTCTGTCTACACATATGGCGGGTGTCGCCAGCCTGGGACTTTGGGCTTCTGTATTTGCCTACAGAATTAGCAGATGTCACTTTGACCTATTTTCAAACATGTAACTCTGCATTTCCACAGAGAAGGCTTGGTTGGTCTAATTTTCTCCCCAGGTACCACGACTGTGTGTCCTGTGGCAATCATTGGGTACCCTGCAAGGGCGCTGCAACCTGCGAGCTGTAGGTCTGTCCTGACTGAATGTCTCAAGGGCTGTCTGTTCATCTGTGTGTCTAATGTATTTTCCAGCAGACCCTACCTCCATAGGGGTGATCCACAAAGTCTCAGACCTTGCAAGTCTATTGTTTGCCACTCGAGTCCCTTTGGCTGCACTGGGTGGCCTACCCCTGGGGCGGCTCATTAACTTACAGTCTTATTGAGTGCTATTCTTAATCTCTGGGGGAGGGGGTGGGCTCAGCCATGCTGCAATAGGTTCTGGTCAGGCCTTTGGGCAGTCATGTCTCTGTCAAGCCTGGAGCAAATTGCTGCTCACTTTCTTTGCTGATGATCTGCAGTTGCTGGATTTACAACAGGTCACTGGCTTCTTTGTTGGTGGCCTGCAGAAGCCGCAATGCCAGTGGCCACTGGCACAGTCTAACCAAGATGGCACCACCTCTATCTATCTTTTATATCAAGCAACTTTTAAAATTTTTAATGGACTGTGATTTTTTCCACCAAAGCATCACAAATTTGTTTCCATATTTTCCTTATGTATTTGAAAAACTGGCAGATTAACTTAAAATTCCAGAAAAGGACAAAACAATTCAATACAATCAACCTAGTGGTAGTAAGAATTAAATGATAAGAGCAACACCAGTCTTTCTCACTTCTCAATCTTTCTTCCTTAATTCTGTCCTTTCTCTCATCTCTTTTTCTCTCTCTCTCTCTCTCTCTCTCTCTCTCTCTCTCTCTTTTCCATGTTGGAACACAATTACATTTTAACTTTGTTTTGACTATTTTATAAGGATAGATACTTAAAATGGCTTCATATGGGACTAAAACAGTCACTGTACAGATAAAGAGAAGTATATACTAGAAGAAATATTAAGTGGGTAGACTTTCTAGGACATATGACCTGTTGGATTAATCTAGAAACAATGTCAATAAATATTTATGAGGTGCTTATTAGATTTCAAAATCTCCTCTGAACCTGGGATCACAAAGAACAAAATCCTGACCTTTATCCAGGGAAGGGGTTTGGACTTCATTCTCCAGGCTCTGTAAAGCCTTCAAAGATTTGTGTGTGTGTTTTGGTTGACTTTGGTCTTAGTTTTGGTTTAATCAGAGGAGTAGAATAACCCATTGAGCTTTTTCACAAGATTGTATAATTCACATGAAAGATAAGCTGAAGGCATAGTGCCCAGTTAGAAGAGCCATTAGTCAAGACAAGGGATGGTGCAGACACTGCAGGAACTTCTGTGACAAGTGACACTTAAGCTACAGGATATGCTAAATGAATGGGTGTTTCAGTGGAGGGGAGAGAGGAGTCTTTCTTACCTCTGAATTTCCTCCTTTCACAAGAATGGCAAACTCACTCAAATTGATCATTGGAAGAAATTTTTAAGCCGGGCATGGTGGCCCATGCTTGTAATCCCAGTACTTGGGAGGCTGAGACAGGAGGATCCCAGGTTCACAGCCAGCCTCAGCTACTTAGGGAGCCCCTCTGCAACTTAGTGAGACCCTATTTTGAAATAAAGAATAAAAAATAGGGCTGGGGATGTAGCTTGGAGGTAGAATGCCCCTGGGTTCAATCCCTAGTACTTTTCTTTTTGTCGAGGCAGTAAGTGGTGAAGAAAACTGATTTGAACTAAATTTGGAAAATTTCACATCTGCTCTCCCCATACAAGTTCCAAGGACTTTGTTGGTATTGTATCTGGGGTATAGTAGACGGTGGCTACAGAGTTACTGAGCACCTGACCTACTTGATATTTATAGGACAAGGAGGAAGGCAGGGATAGAGAACTGTTGATTCCAAAGAACATGAAAATCTGAGGGCTGTGGATTTCACTAGGTGACAGAGGAGGTTTCCTTTTTTCTTTTTTTTTTTTTACTTTTATATTCAAAACTGAGATAAACCCTCTCTGCCTGAGTGTGGCCAGTCTTGTGTACTGTGGAGCCCTCCCCAAATAGTTTCATGGGTCTTGGTGTGAGACTGCACATGTGCCCAGAATAGGTCTAGGGAATACTCCTCTCTCTGGCCTCCAGGACTCCGCAGTGCACCGAGGCCGCTCCCAGGGCACAGCTGCCCATGGCCTCTGGGGGATGTGGCTACCTGTCCACTTTTGCAGGCTGGGTCAGTGCTGCTATGGCTTCATTTGTTCCTCCCCATTTCCAAGAGGAGATGCTGCTGCTCCCTAGATCTGAGGCGTGAAGAGTGGAGCTCAGCCCTTCTCTGTGTCCTGCATGGTCTCCAATCACAGGAGCCCATAAGCTGCTCTCTAAAGGCAAGAAAATAGCTTCTTTGGAAAAACTGTGATTGTTTGGAAGCCACCTCTGTCCATCTGGTCCCAAAACTCAAGCATGGGCTCGTTCCTTTGCTGATTTTTAAAGCTTCACCCAGATCCCTGGGGAATTGAGAAGAGACTTATTCATTTGCTTTAGTGTCTATAAAATTTCACTTTTTGATATTGTTTATAGGGTTTGGGGTAAGGAGACTCCAAAAATACTGCTTGCATTTCTTCCCAGAAGAGGACTTACCCTTTAAATTGTCGTTGGTTAGAATTTGTGGTTTTACTTTTGTTAAATATCTGATGCCTGCTGTGTCTGTGGCAATGAAAGGTTTATTCCATTTCATTATTCATTAGTCAACAGTTAAATTAGCAGATCTGTCTGTTTAATAACCACTGGAAATGGAAATGAGTTCATCTTATAATTTAAATAACGGACACCTACTTCATCAGTTTAGAACCAATGAGTTTTTCTTAAGATAAAAGAAGCATACAGAAAATATTTATGCCTTTGTTTTAATTGCTCTCATCTCCAGGACATCTAAGTGTGTATTCTCACATTATTTCTGAGCAGTCAGAAAGCATGCTCATCCATCAGAATATAGAACTTAATGAATAGTAAACTTGTGTAAGTTTCTTCATGGTCTCAAAAGCAGGTCTAAGAACCCATGATTTCCTATTGCAATAGTCTGCATCATAGATTAGCTAACTAATAAACATGCAAGAACACTGTGTAGACAAAATCAGTTTAATTGAAATTATGTAAGTGATGACCAACCTCTATCCTTCTACTTACCCTTCAGCCAGACCCTCTTACAGGTAAATACACTTAGAGATTGAATTTCTGGAATTTTGCATTCCCTTTCTGATTTAAAAATTTAGGGACTCTTTTTTATTTAAACTGCATCATTAATTAAATTGAGCAAAAACATTGCAAAGAAGTAAAATATCTTTCTCAGCTTGATTTTATACTAATACATTGTTAAAAATAAAGGTTATGATAAGTAGACAACCAAATTATCATTAATATTCAAGCTCAGATATAATTCAATTATTCTTGCATGGCATGGTTACTGCCTGAACAAAAATTTGAACTTATTAAAATGACAATCTGAACAACTAATTCTATTACATTATGTTGCTAAGGAAATGCATGAAGTACGCTCAGCTGTGATTAGAAATGTTAATAATTTATTTGAATTATAAATGATGGAAAGGAGACTAAATCAACTGGTAAACACACAAGGCTATTTCTAAATTAATAGAAAGTGAAAATAATTTGTTGCTATATTTGTTTCCAAGAATATTGTGGTTTTCTTGGTTTAACTTATTTAGATTTTGCCAGCCTGCTCTTTGTTTTCTGATCACCCATTTTCCATTTCAAGAGAAAGTAGAACAGGTAAAAATTACTTTAATTAGGTCATTAAAATGATAGATTATGATTCTATTAAAATGAAATTAGTGAGTTTCTTAGGTAACATGTGAAGTTTCTTCTAGAGAATATTAAGCTGTGTTGCCTGCTGATACTGATATGTGTTAGGGAGATTAATCGAACACAACTGTGCACAATATACTGAATAAGGAATGACTGAAGACAATAAGATCTGTCAGGAAGCTGTCTCAAGAGTTCAAGTAAAAGGCAATTACATCTGAATTGGTTGTGCAAATGGAAAGGAATCAAGCATGAGCGATGTGGAAGAACATAACATAAAACAACACAGAGACCGCACATGAAGGAAGAAGCAAAAAGAAGAAAAAGACAACATTTTACAAGGTATAAAGCCAGGATGAGTAGAGAGAGTATTCGTGGGCTAATGACTCAGGAAAAACATGGTGACTCATAATTGTGGAAATAAAGAACATTCATTCAATTTACAATTCAGGTCAAAATGGTAGTTTGAAAGAGAAAAAAAAAAAAAACATATAGAGAGATGCCTACATGGTCGTAGTAAATAATGTGGTGACTAGAAGGTCCATGATAGTTTCAACAAGCTTTACTTTGAACATCAGGAAGTTATTTTTTATTATTGAAAAATAATAACTTAGCCAGGCATGGTGGCGCACGCTTGTAATCCCAGTACTTAGGAGGCTGAGACCAGAGGATCCGAGTTTGCGGCCAGCCTCAGGTACTTAGTGAGGCCCTCTGCAACTACGTGAGACCTGGTTTCAAAATAAAGTATAAAAAATAGGGCCGGGGGTATAGCGCGGAGGTAAAATGCCCCTGGGTTCAATCCCAGGTACTGCAAAAAAAAAAAGAAAAATAATAACTTTGCAGTATTCAAGAAAATTATTATGAATTCTTATTAATAGTGAAGGAGAATGATGCAAAGTAGAAAGTATAAAAATTCAAATTCTCCTATACACGGAATGACTAGCATGAAGGTTTTCTCTAATTCAGGATGGCCCTTTTAATGTTTGATTGGTAATGGAATCATGATAGTTTGGCAAGTGAACTGATGTTATCAATATAAGGTCATAACAATAATAGTTTATAATTTTAGTGTTAGATTGAATATATCAGCAGATAGATAAAACCACAAGATCGCTAATATTTCACATAAATATTAAACCACCAAAAACACATTATTTCCTCCAAACATACTGATATAATTAAGAAAAATAAGATTATAAGAGATTTTGAGGTAAAACCATTATTTTTGCTAGATGTACAAGGTAACATTAGGCCACAGTTATTGAATCTATGAGAAGAGACATGAAGAAATTACCATACTCATTTCCTCCCATTTCCCCATCTCCCAACATTTATTAATGATATTTTTGTTATTTTTTACATAGTGGAGATTCATTGCATTATATTTTATTCTATAACTATCATAAGCATAATTTTGGCTAAATTTTATATTTAAGATAATTCAATATTCACAAATGATCTCTTACTATGATTCTTCTTTTTGAAAATAAAAACTCTTGGCCAAATATGGTGGCCCATGCCTGTAATCCCAGTACTTGGGAGGCTGAGACAGGAGTATTGCAGGTTTGAGGCCAGCCTCAGCAATATAACAAGACTCTCAGTAACCTAGTGATACCCTGTTTCAAAACAAAAGATAAAATTGGGCTGGGTCTGGCTTAGAGGTAGAATGCCCCTGGGTTCAATTCAAAAAAGAAAAACTCTTGATTACTTAGCTTTCATAGTAATTTCATGTATTTATTTGTTTACTGACTTATTTCAAGCCTTTGAAGGTACTAATCTCTGAATTCTTATTTACTTGCATGTTCTGTATTACTGTATGTGAAAGATAACTGGAATGGATATATGATGTGTAGGTTATTCCTTTTTTTCTCACTTAGAACTTTGTAAAAATAACAATACTATGTAACATTTCTTGAGCACGTCAAGAAATTCGCATTTATTATTTCCTTTAATACTTGTAGTAACACTATTTTAAGTAGGCTGAATAATGGTCTTCAAATACATCAAGGTCCAAATCTCTGGAACCTGTAAATATTAACTTAGTAAAAGGAACTTGACAGAAGCAGTTAAATTCAGAATCGTGAGATGAGATTATCTAGGATTATTCAGGTAGGCCTTAAACTCAAAAATACATGTTTTTATAAGAGGGAAATAGGGAGTGCCGGGCGTGGTGGCGCACGCTTGTAATCCCAGTACTTTGGGAAGCAGAGACCGTAGGATCCGGGTTCGCAGCCAGTCTTAGCTCTCTCTCTCTCTCTCTCTCTCTCTCCCCCGCCCCCTCTCTCTACTTAGTGAGGCCCTCTGCAACTTCGTGAGACCTGGTTTCAAAATAAAGTATAAAAAATAAGGCCAGGGGTGTAGCGCGGAGGTAGAACAACCCTGGTTCAATCCCCAGTACTGCAAAAAAAAAAAAAAAAAAAAAAAAAAAAGAGGGAAATAGGGAGATTTTACTTCAAAGAAAAAGAAGGCCATGTGATGTAAAGACAGAGTCTGAAGAAAATGCTATGCTTCATGCTTTGAAGGCACAGGTGTCATGAGCCCAGGAAGCAGATCTAGAAGCCAGAAGCCAAGGAGACACAATCTCCCACAGAGCTTTCAGAGGAAGCACAGGCCTGTGACACCTTGATTTTCACTTCATTGAAACCCACTCATGGCATTTGACATCAGACTATAAGAGAATACATTTGTGTGCTTGGAGTCAGTAAATTTGTGATGATTTGTTATAGCAACCATAGAAAACTAACACACTTATGAATTAAATGTAGTTAGTATCTTGATTTTTTACTATAACTTTATGTTGCGATTTATTTATTATTGTTAATACTTTCATTGGTGTATTATAATCTCACATCATAGTGTAGTTCATAGTGATAGTGATATACATGCACACAGTAACATGGTGGGCTTTCCCCCAGCTCCCTCCCCACTCCCCCTTCCCTATACAAGATATTGAGATTGACATTGGTATTCTCACATATGTACATAATGTGAGTGGAAGTGTTTCCTTCATTAATTCTCTCTCTTCCGCACCCTCCTCATGACCACCTCCCTGGCTCCACTGGAGTTTTTCCTCCATTATCTAAAGTCCCTCTTGTATCCAAATTATTCTCTAGCTTCCGAACATGAGAGAAAAGTAAATATGACCCTTCACTTTCTGTGACTGGCATATCTCACTTTTATAGATAAAGAAACTCAGACAAAGAGAGTTAACTAATTTTCCTGTTATGTTTTGAATTTACAATGCCCCCCAGACTTCAAGTCATAGACAAGAGAGCCATGTTAGAGGCGGGGCTTGGTTGCTGGGAAGGGGTTCCTGGCGGGTGGCCTTGGGGACTATATATACATATGATGTCTCCTCCCCTGCTTTCTCTCTCTCTCTGCTTCTGGTCTCTGCGATGTGAGAGCAGAGCCCTTCCTCTCTTCTTTCTCTGCTTCCTGCCACCATGCCTTGAGCTCCACAGACTTCACCTGGCCTATTATGGAGCAAAACCTTTGAATTCTCCAGAACTGTGAGAAAATAAATCTTCCTTCCTCTAAGTTGTGGTCATCAGATATTTCAGATCACAGCAGTGAGAATTATGACTGGAACATTTCCCAAAGTCACATAACTTCTAGTTGATAAGTGTTAGGATTTGAACTCTAACAGTGTGACTATTAATAATGAATTCTGGTTTGAGTGTTGTGAAGGAGCCTGGTCATGTTAAAGAATTGTTGAGCTTTTCTTTCAATTGCATCTTCTGATTTTCAGCATAATATTTAGCACCAAATGACCACAGCTTAAATTGAGAACATTATTCAGGTCAGGCATGAAATTTCTTCACTCAGAAACCATTAACATCCTACTTAAGAAATTAGCAAGCAAGCACTGTGCTCATACCAAACTAAGGTATTTTGATATTGCCTTACATAGAACAAATCATATTCTCTCAATAAAATAATTAAAACTTAATTATCTAGAATTCAGTCTGCATCAAAATCAGAGGATTAGTACCCTAAGAGTTCAACAGTAATTACTCTGTGCACTGAAAGTAACTATTAAAACAATGATTTCTAATAGCTTGTGGGGAATATAAAATTCATTCTCATTAAAAGAATTTCAGAGAATTTCAGAGAATAATACTTTCACATGTTTTACAAAAACTATTCTAAGAAAAGGAGTTGTACATATGCATAAAAATTAAAATGGTACAGAAAGGTCAAAACTAAAAAATTAGAACCATTTGTGCCATATTGAAAGGTTGGCCACATATAATTTATTGTCTAAACCAGGTTATTTTTGAGAGTGAATGTATTAACAGCACAGAAAACTAGAAGACAGGAAAACACTGGACTCAATTGGATTGTTGGTGAAACTTGAAGATACTTTTAGGGGTTTTCAGTAATGAAAATGTTGAAAGTTTTATAATATACTGGTGTTCTTTTGTGAGAACAATTATAAAGTGAGTCACTAAAAATATGTCAAAATCTGTGTGAAATTTTGGCTTTGTTAGGTATCAAATTACTCCCTAAGCACATGACATCATTATGCTCTTTTACCAACAAAGAATGAAGGCCATATTATTCCACAGTCTTTTTAACAATGAATAATACCAAACCCATTATATTTGGCAATATATTTATAGGCTAAATCACTTTTCTGTTTTGCTTTTGTATTTCTTTAGTTTTAAGTGAAATTCATCATTTATTCTTTTGGTTATGTATTTATATTCTTCTATGACTTGTTTATCCATATCCCTTGCCAATATTACTATTTGACTGGTATTTTTTTTCTTACTGGTTTAAATAGATACTGAATCCAAACAAATTACCCATTGTCTGTATACATATTACACATGTTCTCCTAATCTTGTCTTTTGTGTTTCTGATAGTACTTTTTAGAACTTTACCACTTATGTGTACTTAAATTTATTATTCATTTACTTATTTTCTTCTAAAACCATAGTGTTTTGAGCACCACTTTTAAAAAGCCCACCATATACTGTGTGCATGTATGTCACTATACACTGTCAAAACTGGGCGCAATGGCTCACACTTCTAATCCCAGTATTTGGGAGGCTGAGACAGGAGGATTGAAGGTTTGAAGTCAGTGTGTGGTAACTTAGCAAAACTCTGTTTTGAAATAAAAAAATAACAAAGGCTGGGAGTATACACCCTTGGGTTCAATCCCCAGGGTCTCTCTCTCTCTCTCTCTCTCTCTCTCTCTCACACACACACACACACACACACACACACACACACGCAGTTGATACACTGTCAAAAAAATCATGAGATTTTTTTAAAGCAAGATAATAGTGAAGACACTGCTTAAATTCTGTTCTCAATCTGAAAGTTTAGATTTGCTCTAATTATGAACAGATTCTATATATTTAATCTCAGACATTGTCTACCCTGGTCAAAAGTAGTACTGAGGAAGAGTTTACACATGAATTGGTTTAAATCTATTCTTATTGCTATTTAAAACTGAACAAAAAAATCCCAGCAACAGACTTTGATAGTACAGCATTAGCATCCTCTTGGTGCCAGAGGAAACAGAAAGAAAATTCTCAAGTAAATCAGACAAATATCTAGTTGTACTTCTGAGAACAACCCTCCCTCTTCTTCATTAAACCACTCATATGCACACCATAAAAAGTATAATAACACATTAATTTCCTACCAATATTACCTTTCCTCTGAACACCCAGAACTTCCTCTTTAATGGGCTGCCATTAACAATGTTCAGTGTCTTATTTTAGTTAAGAAATAGTTGAGCCGGGTGTGATGGCGCATGCTTGTAATCCCAGTACTTTGGGAGGCGGAGACCGGAGGATCCCGGTTCGCGGCCAGCCTCAGCTCTCTCGCTCTCTCTCTCCCTGTCTCTCTCTCTCTCTCTCTCTCTCTCTCTCTCTCTCTCTGTCTCTCTCTCCTTAGTGAGGCCCTCCGCAACTTTGTGAGACCCGGTTTCAAAATAAAGTATAAAAAATAGGGCCGGGGGCGTAGCGTGGAGGTAGAACGCCCCTGCGTTCAATCCCCGGTACAGCAAAAAAAAAAAAAAAAAAGAAATAGTTGAGTAAAATGCAATTATATATTACTTTGAATGAAGCACTGATGAATTAAATATTAGTTTTAAAATTTATATTTGCTTTGCACTTAAGTGTATTGAACTATTTTATTAATTCATTTAACTTCTAATAAAAAATCAGTTGAATATCTCTTATGGGCTAGGAGCTAAGTTTTTATTATTCAAAGATAAGATACCATGGCTGTGGTGAAGAAATGTCATGATATAGTGATGGCTTAGGACAAAAGGGTATAAAGTGTAACATTTTGTGTGTGTGTGGTACTGGGGATTGAACCCAGGGGCATTCTACCTCTGAGCTACATGCACAACTCTATTTTATTTTTAATTTTGAAATAGGGTCTCACTAAGTTGTCAAGGGTCTTACTAAATTGCTGAGGCTGGCTGCAAAGCTGCGATCCTCCTGTCTCCCAGGTACTGGGAGACACCACACCTGGCAAAAGGTATACTTTAAGGTGAAAAGTTCTGTATGAACGTGATATGATGAATGAAAGAAGAGAGGTGCAATTAAAATAAGTACAAAAATATCAATAAATTGAGCAAGACTATGTAGACTAAGTACGCAATTCAGGAAATTATTTTTATTACTAATATAAATAGGAGTCATTGGTGTGACAGAGAAGTTATAAGAAGAAGCTGGATGTTGGAAGGGACTATTCGGTTCATGGAATGTAAATCAATCTGTCTCCTTCTCTTTAGACTCAGTGTGACTCAAGACTTAAATAACAGACCAAGAAGAACACTCTCACAGAAGTTGGAAGTAGAATGATGTTACCAGAGGCTGGAGAGTACGAAGGGATGGATGGGGAAAGGTTGATCAAGGGGTACTAAGTTACAGTTAGAAGTAAGGAGTCCTGATGTGCTGATGCAGAGTAGGGTGCCTATAGATAACAAGTATGTACTGGACATTTCAAAAGAACTAGAAGAAAGGATTTTGAAAGTTTTACCATAAAGAAAAGATAAATATTTGAGGAGATAGATGTTTAAACTGATTTAAACATTTCAAAACATACACATGTATTGAATCATCACATGGTATTTATAATTCTTATGTTTTGATATGTAAATTTAAAAATAAATAAAATAAGCTACCAGTTATGGGGGTAGCTTATGGAAGATATTCATGGGGGAATTATGTAGAAAAATATGTTCCCTGATCAATCACATTTTGGAAACACTGAATGTCCTTATCTAGAGCCTTCTGGAACCATTATTATGTTACTGCACACTGTGATTATCCAGAAGGATCTTTAATCTATGCCTCAAATGGTGAGCCACTTTAAAAGGGAGAAAATAACAATGATAATGGTGATAATAGTAATAATAGTAACAATAATATATCAAAAGTTGTAATATTGTAAGTCATTTGGCCTTTGTAAAATAATAAAGTGTTCATTCAACAAATATTTATTAAACATAGATTATGCATCAGATTTTTTACTAGATGCTGGAAATATTATAGTAAGGAGATCTAGAAGAACAGTAAAAATAACTTGGGGTCATAACTCAGTTCCTATATCTGCTCCAGACACAGCTGAAACCTTAAAATTTCCAGTAAAAATGAAGATAAGTGGGGATTAGCACACATAAAGGAAAAAATGGGCTAAAGTGAATCCCCTCAAGCCAGGCCAGGACTTTGCCTTTAACTAGGTTTGGTTAGCTAGCTTCAACAGTTTTCACATTTCCTAAATTTGAGAGTAATTTGGTAATCAAAATCCCACAGATTTTGTTTCATTGCTGCTTGCTGCTGTCCCTGCTCTAACATGTCTTAAAGTGGCTAATATTTAAAGTACATTTTTATTTCAACGGGGGGAATCTATACGCAAAATAAATCCAGAACTGTTTGTCCACAGACAGCATTTATTTGCAGAGCTCTGATTAATATGACCAAATATTCCAACGTTCCTGTGGTGAACACTGTGGGGGCCCTATTCCTAGACCTTGGACCCCACTTGAATGTCACTAGCAGGTGGTGCCCATGAAGTTACACTTCCTGTGTCTCTGAATCAAAAGTTGGTCCCCAGCCACGGTGGTGTTATTGAGAGCCTAGAGTTTTGTTTGTTTTGTTTATTTTGTTTGTGGCCTTGGGGTTTGAACCCAGGGATGCTTTACCACTGACCTCTATCTCTGGCCCTTTTTTTTTTTTTCAAGATAGAGTCTAAGTTCCCCAGGCTGGACCTGTAATTGTGATCCTCCTGCCTCAGCCTCCTGAGTCTCTAGAATTACAGGTATGCACCACATGGGTGTTCTTCTCCACAGTATCCCCATCTATAAAGTGAGAACATGCCATAGGTTAATTTGAGGTTTAAATGAGGAAGATTATTCAAGCAGTTAAGGTTTTGCCCATATAAATAAGATTATCACCAAAACATTTCTCAAAATAGCTGATAAAATTTGCTAACAGATATTCTTTATTTGGATTGCATATGAAAATTCTATAGCTTTTATAAGAAAGATAATATTCTTTTAAATAATTATTCACCATGATAACCTATGATTCATTTTGGCTAGTAAAATATTTTTTCATTAAGCTGAAACAATATTCTAGGTTATGAGGACTAAGCAAAACTAAACAAGATTTGAAGAAGAAATTGCAAAATTTAGAGATGCATTAATGAGAGCCATAGTCAGGGTAAATAGTCACTTCCAGGAGGATTTGAAAGGATGTGGCAAATAATGATAAACTGCAGGTTTCACTTTAAGAAAATAAATCATTCCTAATCTAATAAAGCTACCCTGTGAGTCACCTTTCTATGCTGTGTGAAATGTTGCTACTCATATTACTTGTGATACAAGAAACCCACAGACAAGGCTCTCATCTGTTGCAGTTCAAATTCACTAAAGTTAATTTTGAATGTTCCTTTAGAGTCATTACACATTGTCAACTGCACTCTTGTACCTGGAAACATTCATCATTGTAATCAAGTTCCATTTTAGACAAGATTCATGCAATAGTGAGGAAGAAAGTGGACATCTACTTAGCTTGTTACCAGATTGGAAAAACTGAAGAAATCAGGAGATATCATAAAGAAGACTTCATTACAGAAAGGTGAGAAAAAGAAAAGTGGGCAAAGAAGACAGACCCAAAAGCTTCTTCAATCTATGAAAACTTCAGAGTTGGTCAGCTTGTCTTCAGGCAAAATAAAAGTAAAATAAATTTGGCTGCTATAAGGCACCTAAATGTTAAGCAAGGCAGGGTGTGGTGGCGCACACCTGTAATACCAGTACTTGAGAGGCTGAGACAGGAGGATCACAGGTTTGAGGAAAGCCATAGCAACATAGCAAGACTCACTGCAATCTAGTGAGACCCTGTTTCAAAATAAAAAAGGGCTGGGAATGTAGCTCAGATGTAGAACACCCCTGGGTTCAATTCCCAATACCAGACACAAAAAAATGTTAAGTATGATACTTAAAGTCCCTGCTCAGTTACCCAGTGGTACTCTTATTATTAAACCTTTAATTGCAAAATAAGTATCTAATGTATTTCCTTTTCTTTATCCTTATTTCCTGAGTCCTTCTTATTTTCATATTCTATAGTATTGTTTTAGTTGCTTTCTTTCCAGGGCAGAAACAGTAGATTTTCCTCTGATACTCTGAGACTTTTCTGAAAGTCTTACTTGTTCAAACTCTATGGAATTGTTTTAGAAGACAGTTTTCATCTCATTTCAAAGTTAAACTTTGACCATCTCCTTTAGAGCATTTGATTGCTCTCAGAGGAGTGTTTATGAGTTTATTTACAACAGCCCAAAAACTGTTCACAAAAATAGTGAAATCCTACAGTCAGAGGCTGCTCAGCTACTTCTATGCGCCTCGGAGCTACTCTCCTATGGGCCTCCCAGAAAAGTTTGTTGATAAAATTCAGGCCTGTTGGCTGCAGTCATTGAGGCTTCTATAGGCACGAGGGAGACACTGAAAATCTTGATCTCAGGGATTCAATAAGCAGTACTTCTGACTTTCTGTCTCCCTACTGGAATCGTTTTCTATGGGGTGATTTAATATATGTCACAAGCTTTGGTTCTCAGCAAACAACTAACTCTTTCTGCACTGTGACCTCTGACTGGTACATTCATTTACTACCAGCTAGGGTCTATAAAAAGTGTGAGAAATGGTCCATTTCACCAAGCAACAAACCTTAGTTCATACAGTGCAAGGGAAAGCTTGCAAACAGGGGGAGGTTTAGTCTTCTGTTTTCTTTATCTCTGCCCATGAGATCAGACACCCCAAGTAACCATAACATATATACATATATATATAAACATTTTACATACATGTCAACTCTTTTACAACTATATATTATAAAAATACAGTCCCAAGAGAATATTTCTAGTTTCTTGCCTTCCAATTACATTTGTGTCCATAGGCACTTCAAATGGAAATTCTGAAATCCTCATCAGTTAGTACTTCAATGTTTTTAATATTTTGAGATAATGAAAGGAAGTGATATTTATTGCAAATTTATTTTGTTACTTCACCTAATTATTATACCAATACTTTGAGAAAGATGTTATTATTCAAATTTTATAATGAAAAAGACATAGGATGAAAATGTTTACATAACAAGATCTAAGCCATAAAGCTAACACATCAAGGCCAAGGTTTAAACCCTGCATATATCTTTGTGCAAAACAAAACCCCTATTCTTTTATCCTCACACATGAATATGTCAATGTTGACTTTCAGTAGTTGCTGCTTCTCTTTATCTACTTTTTAGACTTTCATGAAAAAATCTCTATTTAATGACTGAACAACAAATTGAAACCTCAAACCTCTATTAATAATTCACATTACTGAAATGTATAGAATGCCGATTTAAGTATAATCATGTTCTGACATAGTGCTTGCTTCTAAGTGTCTATATAATTTTTGGCTTTTGAACACTTCCTATATCCATAATTAAATCACTCAATTAAAATTATAAAGTAATATTTAAATTGATACTGTATTTTATATGTTTACTTACATTTGTAAGTAGACTACCAGAAGTCTTACTGATTGAGGAGTCCACAGGTTGGCTCTGAAGTCCCTCACTATGTGTGAGCAGAAGCTACACTTCTCAGAGGCTGGTCCAAGACAGTGGCTGAGTATATCAGGGATGCTCTCACATTCAAGTCTTGTATAGTCCAGAACTCTTCTGATGGGCAGCTTTGGATTGGTGTGCTCATTAAATACTTCTTAGACTGCACCAAAGGCTAAGATTCCTGCACCCAACCTTCTCTCCATCTCTGTTAAAGGGGGGTCAAACTTGCATCACTAGATGATGGTTCTCCCAGACTTCTCTGACCCCCCCCCATTTTCTTACTCAGGAGTTTTCTGTGAAATATCATCCTTGCACATTTAATCCCATGTTGCCATCTGATTATTGGAGGAACAAACAAATATTTATAACACTTACATGACAATGAAATACTTTTCACTACAAGCTTCAGCTTTGTTTATAAATATTCTGGTACATGGGCACAAGTGGTAAATGGACAGCAGCTATATTACAGCCCATTCTGGTATGTCCAATGAAATAAAAAAAAAGGGAAAACTTCCCAGTGGAAGAAGCTGCAAGCTAAATACCTGGTTGTTTTGTGTTCAAGTGGCCTAAAATGAGAATATTTAGAAATTATTGAGTAACAGTCAATATAGCCTGTCCATCTGAACAGGAAGAAGAAGGTCTGGGAGATGAGACACCAGAAATTCTAGGGTATATGTAGATTCATGTGTATATGAAAATGGACATGAAGTATGAAGATACTTGTTTCACATATTCATGACCACCAGAAAAGCACACAGCATGGAAAAATAACAGATAACTTGCCACCTCACATTACTGGCCATCTCCCCCATCATTGGCCACACCAGAACAGGTGTCGTGGTCATGTTAACAGGATAACCACAGCGGCCATTTTTTTTTCTTTTTTGTCATACTGGTGATACTTGCCAAGGCCCTCCTAGGTACTACTGCATCTCATTGTCCAAATGTTCAGCATTGGATCACTGAGCTCCTGATGTAAAACTATTCCTTGAGCAGACCACCAGCGACTCTTGCATGTTGACTACATCACGGCCCTTTATCCTTGAGATACTTCTTTATCAATGGGTTTTAAATCTCATAACTTGCATATGTCGAACAGTGAGCAAGGGATCTCAATACTTCATTGGAGTAGCTGTCTTTGGCATCCTGCTCTTCTATTTTTGCCCCTTTTTGAGCTATCACTGTAAGCAGCACAATGGGAATGCCCATTTATTTTGTCCATAGAGACCAATGTTCTATTCACCATCTCCACAACCCCTTTTGGCTAAGCCTTCTTGGTTGTTTATCCAACCGTGGTCATTATAGTAATTGCTATCTCTGGCAGTTTGGTTATCCCCACCTGGCCTCCATTAATTCATGACTGTATCTACATGGATATTAATATCATAGCTCTGTGAATGCCTCTCCTATCACTAGTCCTGGATCACAGAGAAGTACCACTGAACTTCTTAGCAATTCTGGTGCCCCTCTTAGACGCATATTACTATTGGGCTTGGTGAGTGATATAGCCCTCTAAGTTTTCCCATGGAACACTATTATCTGTGAGATATTCTGGCATTCCTTAACATATCCATTCCAAAATGCACATTCCCTTTAGTTTTGTTATTACTTTTAATTCTGTCTGCCAAAGAAACTCAGGCATTTCTACTTCTGTTTTGGCAATGATTTTGTCCAGACTCCTGAGAGTCATCCTAGTAGCAAAATTATCCTCTGGAGTTCCTGCCAGGGTGTTGAATCCTGTGTCCTGAGAAAATGACCCCAAATCATTGAATTCTTGTTTATCCAGGCTCGCCAAGCATTCTCTCAAAATTTAATAACATGAATATTCTTCTGACTCCTGCTGGTACATACTGGATGATTTCTTGGAAATCATTTCATGTGTTATCTTTTTCTTTCTTTATCAGACACAGCACATCCTCCATCTACATCATGCTGGAGTTTAACCTTGTTTATTTGTCTGGCAGTCAGGATAGAATGTAGAGACAGCTCCTGACACACACACACCTGTTGCTGCTCAGTGGGGATGCCTCTTCAGAATATTCCAGCACTGCTGAGTGCTAGTTCTTAGTAGGGAAGAGTAGGGAAGATTTTTAGTGGTTAAGTTGCCACTGTGTTCCAGGGACTATGTGTGTCCCACCTTCCACCTCCACACACCTAAAGGGTGTGAAGGAGTTGAAGGGCAAGCATCCAGACAAATGTCACCATCTCATACTACAGGGCCCATTTTCTTCACCTAAGAACCATTATCTTTGTATAGTAGAATCACTTTGTCTATGCACTTAAATGTCTTGCAACTCTGTGAGTAACAACCTGATAGTCAGCCCTCCACTCAGCTGTGCCCCTCTTCCACTGCAGAGGATAAGTGCCTTTTTTGAGAGAACCTTTGGTTCTCAAACATAGCCATCAACTGATTTTTTAAAAGTATACTTTTATTGTTTTATTGTAATTATACATCATACTGAGGTTCAAAGTCATACAAACAATCAAATACACAAGACTTACTCCCACCCCGCTACTTACCTATACGTTTTAATGAGATTGGTAGTGACACCTTCAAACATGGGCGTGGCATAATTTGAACTGTTTCATTCATTGGTTATTCCTATTCCCTCCCCCACTTTCCAATCCCTATTAACTGCCTTTTAAAGGCCCAGTCTCTTGTTTTCTCTCTTCGTGTCTTCAGTATAACTTTTCAATTCAGCCACCTCTAACTGTCTGTGTATATATCCCTCTCCCCATATATTTCCAATAATTTTCACCTGTCACATCATTTTCTTCCAGTTGGATCTTTTCACAGGATTTTTAGTGGTTATGTTGCCACTGTGTTCCAGGGACTATGTGTGTCCCACCTTCCAGCCAGGATTGTGACCTTTTTCACCTGCTGGGAAGTGGATAGCCAACTTCAAATCTCAGTCTTTTGTTTTGCTTTGTTTGTTTGATGGTGGTGGTTTTGTTTGTTTGGTACTGGGGATGGAACTCAGTGGCATGCTACCTCTAAGCTACACCTCCAGCCCTTTTTTAATCCTTTTTTTAAACAGCATCTCACTAATTTTCTGAGGATCTTGCTGAGTTTCTGAGGCTGGTCTCAAACCCATGATCCTCCTGTATTAGCCTCCCAACTACTAGGATTACAAGTGTGAACCATCATGCCAGGCTAAACCTGTCTTACCAGGTATTTTCTCAGAACACTCATGGTACCACTAGTATTAGTGAAATTGTCTGAGAAGTAGACACCAGGGCAGAATTAAGCATGTAGATTTATTAGGGGAAATGCTTGTGATGGAAGACAGAGAGAGGCTGGAAGAGCTGTTATGTCAGGATGTTGGTATAACCTTATGAAGGAGAGTAGGAAGAAATAGAGGTTAGGTAGATAGATCACAGACACAGTGAAGTTCTAAAGACATTCAGCAAGGCTGATGGAGTATTCTGAGCTCATGTAATCTGTCAGAGGACTTTTGTGTATCCCAGGAAAATACCCATTAGTATTCCAATCTGGCTTAGCCATTGGCTGAAAGAAGCTCATGGGAGACATGTCTCCTGAAAAAATGGACTGAGAAATCCCCAAGGGCAGCAGCTGGGGCCTTGAGCGGTTAGTCTCTGTGCAGACTTAGTTCTAAGAGGTATATGTATTTTTAATATACTTTTACTGCTTCATTATAGTCTCACATCATAATACAAATCATGTTGACAGTTTCATACATGCACACAGCACTTGGTAGGTCCCCCAGCTCCCTCCCTATCCCACTCTTTCCCATACAGGACACTGAGATTGACATTGGTATTTTCACAAGTGTACACAAAACCGATGGTAATTCCTTCATTGATCCTCACTCTTCTTCTCCTTCCCCTAGACCATCTCTCTGGCTCCACTGAAGTTTCTCTTCCATTATCTGAAGTCTCTCTGATATCCCAATTACTCCCTAGCTTCGGTATATTAGAGAAAACATGACCCTTCACTTTCTGTGACTGGCTAATCTCACTTAACATAATGTTCTCCAAGTCCTTCCATTTTCCTGCAAATGACATAATTTTGTTCTTTATTGCTGAGTAGAATTTCATTGTGTGGATATTCCACAATTTTGTAATCTATTCATCTATTGATGAACACCTAGGTTGGTTCCATAACCTGGCTAATGTGAATTATGCTGCTATGAACATGGATATGCATATATTACTATAGTTCTCTGATTTCAGTCCCTTTAGGAAGATACTCAAGAATGGTATAGCTGGATCATATGGTGAATCCATTCTTAGTTTTCTGAGGAATCTCCACACTGATCTCCATAGCAGCTGAACTAATTTACAATCTCATCAACAGTGTAGAAGAGTTCCAATTTCCCCACATCCTTGCCAACATGTATTGCTTTTTGACTTCCTGATTATTGCCATTCTTTTTGGGGTTAGATGGATTCTAAGTGTAGTTTTGATTTGTATCTCCCTGATTGCTAATGATGTTGAACATTTTTTCATGTATTAATTGGCCATTTTTATCTCTTCTTTTGTGAAGTGTCTGTTTAGTTCAGTTGCCCATTTATTGATTGGGTTATTTTCTTTTTAGTATAAAGTCTTTTAAGTTCTTTGTATATTCTAGATATTAGTCCTTTATCTTCTCCCATTCTGTAAGCTTTCTCTTTAGACTCTTGATGGTTTCCTTTGATGGGCAGAAGCTTTTTAGTTTAAAGTCATCTCATTTATTAATTCTTGTTTTAATTTCCTGAGCTCTGAGGATCTCGTTGAGGAAGAAAACACTTGTGAACAAGTGTTTTCAGTTTTGAATGAACTGTCTTTCAAAAGTGGTATTCTCTTTTCCATGTGGTCTAGCCTGCCAGAGGTGCTTTCTATTTATTGACTCCTTCATTTCACTCAAAGCATCTTTTTGGTTCTCAGTTAGGGCCTAAATTTCTCTATTGATGTGTTCTCTCATTTCCTGTATACTTTTTCTGAGGCCATTGATCATATTGAAGATCAAAATTTTCAATTCTCCTTCTGACATTTCCTGCAGGTCAGTATTAGTGATCTCCCTTGTTGTTGAGTTGTAGGAGTTTGTTGTTTCCTTTCCGTTCTTCATTCTCATGTTTTCAGAGTTCTCATTTTTGTGTTTCTGTTGTCTTGGCCTCTTCTTCCTCTAAGAGGTATATTTTAAGGCCTCCAAATCTTGCTGTTATAAAACCAGTAAATACCACTAGCTCAGAGCTTGACAGATTTAATCTGTCTGTGAAGAAAATAGGCTTCCGATACATTCAGGAATATAGGTACAGTATAGTCAAGAAGGAATGATACTTAGTCTGGTGCAGTGGTACATGCCTCTAATCCCAATACTTGAGAGGCTAAAACAAGAGGATCACAGTTTCAGGGCTAGCTTTGGCAATTTAGCAAGACTCTGTTTCGAAATAAAAAGATAAAAAGAGCTGAGAGATAAAGAGATAAAGACTTTTGTGTTCAATCCCCACTATCATACACAAAAAGGAAGGAAATAACACTTTCCCAAAGAATAATAATTTTTGCTTTTTCCCCATAGCAGTGGATAAATGGGCAATACTTTACCAAGTCCTACTTCCAGACACAGTGGCTAAGCTTCCTTTTGTCATTTATGCCTTTATAGCTTCAATGAGCTCTGCTTTTCATGACTTTCAAAGATCTCCTGAGTCAAAGCATCCTATAAAGATAGAGTTTAACTAATGTGAGTTTCTTTCAGGTGAAGGTAATCACAGTGAACTCTTACCGTGCTGGGCACTGTGCTAAGCACTTTACATATTTTTGCATTATCTATTCTTCCCAATATCTTCAAGCAACAAGTGTTATTTTCACATCACAAAAGAGTAAGTTTAAGTTGAGAGAGATTAAGCAGAGTGTATGAATTTAAGTACATGGCAGAGCCAAGACTTCACTTCTGAGCTCTGCTGTTCATCATTAGCCTCACTCCTTATATCACATTATAGACACCCTTCAGTGTGCTTTCTCATAGCTACCGATTCTATTTCCTATTGAACAATGTCTAAAGCAATAAATAATGAAGGTATTCCCTATTGCACTGTACCACCTTTCTACTCAGAATTCTCAATTACCATAAACAATTCTTTGTGTGTGTATGTGTGTGGTACTGGAGATTGAACTCAGGTATTCTACTGCTAAGCTACACCTTCAGCTATATTTTATTTTTATTTTGAAACAGGGTCTCACTAAGTTGCTTAGGGCCTCATAAAATTGCTGAAGCTGGCTGCAAACCTGTGTTCCTCCTATCTCAGCTTCCCAAATACTGGGATTACAGGTGTGCACCACCACACCTAGCTCATTTTTCCTTTTGGTCAGTGGTTTGTCAGTAAATACCTAACTGGGTTTTCAGAAGGAAAAATAAACAGCTCTATTTATAGCAATATTTCCATCATGTCCAGTTTTAAGCTACCAGGATATCAGTAAATAAAAAGCTGCCGGGCGTGGTGGTGCACGCTTGTAATCCCAGTACTTTGGGAGGTGGAGACTGGAGGATCCGGGTTTGCGGCCAGCCTCAGCACGCATGCGCGCGCACGCTCGCGATCGATAAATGGATGGATCGATCTCTCTCTCTCTCTCTCTCTCTCCCTCTCTCTCTCTCTCCCTCTCTCTCTCTCTCTCTCTCTCTCCCT
>PVJS01014269.1:0-40642 GCA_004027185.1 Glis glis
TTTTTTTTTGCGGTACTGGGGATTGAACCCAGGGGCATTCTACCTCCGGGCTATACCCCAAGCCCTATTTTTTATTCTTTATTTTGAAACAGGGTCTCACTAAGTTATGGGGGGCCTCTCTAAGTAGCTGAGGCTGGCTGCGAACCTGGATCCTCCTGTCTCAGCCTCCCAAGTACTGGGATTACAAGCGTGCACCACCACGCCTGGCTCAGTATTCTTTTTTTTTTTTTAATGGTACAGTATTCTTTTGTGATCTAATTTCCCTCTTACTACACTGTGCACGTTTTCACACGTTGACAAATGCACACCCATACTACCAGTGACTTCCGCTGCTCCATTCTGTGGTTATAGATGACACAGGAGGGTGGAGACCAGAGTTGGCAAGAGCCTGTGTCAGGAAGGGGAGCCCAGAGAAGGCGCCTGGAGGGGCAGGGCTGTGCTAGCCCTGGAGGCTGGAGGATAAGCACCCCTTTGCCTGGGACCTCTGCTGCCGAGGGTGGGAACCCTTTTCCAAGGCCAGGGCCAGGAAAGTGGCCAGCCAGCCTCCTTTTGAACAGACGGAGCTCCGAGGGCCTTGGTGAAAACCGAGGAGTGCCATCTCTCTGGGGCACTAGCCAGGTGATAGGACACAGGGTCACACCCCCCGCAGTCTACTCACTTCTCAGCGATGAAGACGTTGGGCCAGACCTCGTCCACCTCGTTGCGGGGAGCCTCTTGGCGGTCCTGGACCAGGGCCCGCTGCAGGTCCAGCACGCAGGGGGTGTTGTACAGGCTGGTGTCGTCCATCTTCTCCTGGACGCGGTTGTACAGGTCCTCCACCAGCAGCTGCTCGGCGGACTCCAGCATGCCCGGGCACTCTGCGTCAGCTCTGACCCCCCGCAGCTTGAGTTCTGTAGGGGACAGGCAGCACTGGAATCAGGGAGTTAGGAACACCTTGGTCTGCGCTGTCCCTGGGGGGACTTGCTCTTGGCCCACTGGCTGCCTGTCTCTGGGCATGAGCTGGATGCCAGCAGGACCTGCTGGGAAGGACTGAGAGGGGCCCGGGGCCACCGCATCGCCTGGACACTTGCAGTTGGGGTCAGTCACGGGTGGGCATGGGTGAAGGGAATCAAACCGTTTTCCTTAGCGCTTTGTTTCTCTAGAGCTGGCAGATGGCGTTTTAGACCCACACCCCGAGCACTAAGCGACTGTCCGATTCCTACTCCCACAGTGTCCCGTACAGAGTAGATGCTCGGAAGTCTTTACCAAATGAAGAAAGGATGTTTTGTTTTCATAACATAATTCACTTTATTAGTTTGACTCCCTTACATACGGAATGCAAATAATCCTGGGAAAACTAAAATCCAGCAGTCGCTTATGCGATATTACCTCCTAATATACATTTAATTTGCTTATTTCTTTCATTTGTTGTCTCTTCCCTGCATGAGAGCCCGGGCACCTGTGATCCTCAGCCTTCCAGAGCCCAGGAAGGTGGCAAAAGTTTACCACAAACTCCCATGCCAGTCTGCAACTGGGACCCGGGGCCTTTCTGACGATAGATCAGAAAAAGCTCAGATTCAAAATAAATTCAAATTCCGATGCACCCACATCTGGGGGGACCTTTATCTCCTCCTAATAGTATACGGCTCACGAGGGATCAGCTTTGGGTGGGGGAGTCACATGTTTCCTTCCTCTAAGGAGGTAGACAAGAACAGTGAAGAGCTAAGCCTTCCCTCTCAGGAGCCAAAACCACCGAACAGGGAGACAGAAAAGAGCAAGTGTGGCCCTGTTGGCTGGGACCTCTCTGTGGCGCCAGCGCCTCTCCTAGCGGGCAGTCTCTGGGCTGTATTTGGAAAAGGGGATTGGCTCAGCCCTGCAGAGCATCGTCCGGCAGGTGTGTGGAGCCAGGCTCCCTGTTCAAGGACTGCGAATCCTGGGAGTCCTGGTTCCCCCCAGATCTAGGGTTCCATTCCTACAGCACCCCCTTCCTTCTGTCCCTTGTCTAAAGCGCCTGGTGCCCACCCCCATCCTGCATCAGATCTCAGCTCTCTGGTGTTCTCTGATCTCTGTTTCAAAAGCAGAAAGAAGAAGACCTCTGCAATCCCAGAGTTCTATTGTTTAAAAATAGATGAAGCGTGTCTATTTTCTCTACCACCCAGATTTCTCTCCCAGCTCCCCTGGGGTCTTACATCACAATGACAAAGTCCCTCTCCTTTCCCACATAGATGCCTCTCCTCTCCTAGAGGAAGAACGAGAGCTCTCCCACACCTCCATAGAAGACCCAGCATCATCTCCCTCAGCAGCCGGCTGCCCTGATTTCTTCCCTTTTCAGTTTAAAGACAAATGCCCCCTCCCTGGCCCCTCCTGCTTTCCCTAGGCCCCGTTCACACCTCAACCTCTTCAGGGCACACCTTGCACCCTGCATCAGCCTCCTATTTACTTCTACTGCCTGAGGTTTCTTCAGAAGAAAGCAAAGTCCAAACACTTCTCCCGGCCCTCTCAGATGCCTGGCATCTACAGACTTCCAAAGAACCAAGGATTCCTTACCGTACAGCTGTACCCTTCTGACCACTGGCGAGCTAGTAACATTTTAAAATATTACCCAGTACATTTTCCTTTCTCTCTCTCTCTCTTTTTTTTTTTTTTTTGCAGTACTAGGGATTGAACCCAGGGGCATTCTACCTGTGAGCTACACCTTGAGCGTGGGGGAAGCCCATGCACCTTCCCGGGCCCCTGCAAGGGCCTCCAGATGGCGGCCCTGTATTCCCACCCCTGCAGCTGGCATTACCTTCGTTGATGATCTGTTTGGCTGCAACAGCGGAGGAGAGGTGGATGGGCTCCATGAAAATGCTTTCCGTTTCTGCATCTGAGACCATGGAGTACCTGAGAGAAAATGAGAGAAAAGACATGCATGTGAGGCGGCCCTGGCAGCACCGGAAGGGAGGCGTTCTTCCTGGGGGAGACCTGGCTTGGCCCTAGGGGGGAGCCTGGGTCTGAGTTTAGCCACAAGTGGGAAGCAACAGAGGAGGGAGGAAGCTTGCCCGAGGCCCGCAGCAGGCGCCCGGGGCTCAGGTGCCGGCTGCTTTCAGACCTGCCTTAGCGCCTCTGCCGTGGGAGCTGGTATTAAATGCTATGGTTCACCAAGTCGTGGAGAGACTCGGGACCCACCATGATGTGGCCGCACCTTCTTAGATGTCATGCTGCTCATTTTCCCTGCGTGTCCCTTGTTCCTCTGCTACTAATACTATAGGACGGCTCTAACTGCGCCTGTACCGGGTGCTATGGGCCTGGTGGGCTGGGCAGGCCGCCACCCTTCCCTCTGTTTCCCAGCCTGCTCCCTGCTCCTGAGGGAACGGGCTGATAAGAGGACTGGCACCTCACCAAGAGAAATGCCAAAGACGCTCCAATGCACAGGCCTGGATCCTGAGCACGTGAGGTCAGGGGTCGGGCTGAGACCAGATGCAATAGAGTAACCTGGATAAACAGCAGGCCGCTCTCTAAAAGGCAGGCCGGGAGGAGCGGCCGTGGAGCTTGAGGGGGAGGGTGGGGTGAGGGTTGGGGTCACACCACTGTGCCCTGGTGACCTCCTGCCCAGCGAGCTCTGCTTTTCAGAGGTGGGGTGCACTTTGGGCACTGAAAATGACATGCCTTAAATCCCCCCACTCTTTAAAGCCTTTCTAGTTCTAAAGGAAAAATTAAGCAAGAAAAAAAAAAAAGAAAGAACGAACGAATGGACCCAAAGTCCATAGAATGTGTGGTCTAGTATAAGAGACAGATGCTTATCAAATCATTGCATAAATAAATATAAAATTGCACCTGACGGAGGGGCCATCAAGAAGGGTATATAGTGCAGGACCAAGGAAGACTCCCTAAAAAAAATGAAGACTGAAACATGATCTGAAAGATGAAGGAAGAAGGGGCTGAGCATCCAGGCTGCGGAAATGGGTTTCTGCCACATCCCAGAGCAGAAGGGAATTTTGTGAGAAAGGACATCCGGTGTAGCAGGAAGGAGGGAACTACAGAGAACCTGGTGCTCAGTTGCTGAGGCTGGCCTCAAACCTGTGATCCTCTGTCTCAGCCTCCCAAGCACTGGGATTACAGGTGTGTGCCACCACGCCCGGTTTAAGGCATCTTTTAGAAGGTCAGTCTGGTGGTGATGAATTTCCTGAGCTGCTGAAATTGAGGTGCTCATCGTGCCAATGTGGGCTGCCGAGGGCTCCGTCTACTTTTTCCCTGTTGTGGGAGGACTTTCCTCAGTTCATACGGGTCCAGACTGGGGTGATGAGGTGGTGACTACGAAGCGCTTTGTTCCCTTCTCTACCAGGCCGCCTGGAATCTCCATTCCATCCACTGCTGCCAGTCCTGAGTATTCTAGCCGGTAGGAGCTGTTGCTTTGTTCTCCAGCCTTCTTTCGGGGGACAATGTTTGCAGGGCTCTCGGCAGCTGTCTTACTGGGCTCTCCGGAGAGAAGCTTCCTGTCGCTGGCTCTTAGCACTCTCCTAGAAGTCCTGAGACCACACAAGTCTGACTACTTGCAGACCATGGATGGGGAAGGCCATGTGTCAACCGTCCCTGTGAGCTCCCTGCCACGGGCGGCATATGAGCGTCTCAGAGGGGGAGCCCTAGCCTTCCTGACCATCTCGGCTGGTGCCACATGAACAGAGATAGCTGCCCAGTCAAGTTCTGGCCAAGTTTCTGCCCCACAAAAAGGGGAGCACAGTAAAACTACTGTCTTTATATATTAAGTTTTGCAGTGGATGATGGGAGCGGGGTTATTCCAAGGGTTAAGCAGTGAATTTTTTTTTTTGTACTGGGGATTGAACCCAGGGGCATTGTACCTCCAAGCTATACCCCCAGCCCTTTTTTATTTTTTATTTTTTTGAAACAGGGTCTCATTAGGTTGATGAAAGTCTTTCCAAGTTGCTAAGGTTGTCCTCGAACCTTTGGTCCTCCTATGTCAGCCTCCCAAGTACTGGGATTAGAGGCGTGCGCCACCACGCTCGGCAGCTGTGAGTTTTGACGTTCTTCTACCCTAGTGACAGAGAACCTAATAACCGTTGTCAACTTACCCAAATATGCTGTGGATGGGAAGTAACAAAAATTAAGGCCACCACTGAAGAGCAGCCCTTGCCTCGGTGCCGGCCTGGGGGCTTGCTGCGCCCAGGGTCAGGGCGGCCTTGGTTTTCAGATAGCCACACTTCATAGAACCAGAGTCTATTTTGTATTACTGTGGGTCACATTTCCACATCAACAATATCTACTAAAGGAGTTTTACTATTTTATTAATTAATATTGCCTATACTGCTATTAATATGAGTCATTTTATTTGCTTAGGGTATTATGGAAATTGAGATTTGGGACAAGAGGAATTCATGCTGAGAACCTCTGCATCGTGTGGGCACTATGAGGGCTTCCTCTTTGCCTCGCCCCTCGGTTTCCCCGCATGGTGGGCTGTCTCTGCTCCTCTGTGGGCCTCCAGGGCTCCGCATTCTGAAAAGCCTCTCTCACATCTGTACTGAGCCTTGCAAACAATGAACACCGCCTGGAAATAGACTCAGGGGGTCCTCACCTTTCAGGTGTGCGGAAAGGCCCCACCAGGAACTTTGCAGGTGGCGTCCTGGAATCCTGGCTTGGGATCTGCTATCCGGGAACCCCTGATGATTCCATTTTCCCTAAATGTGCTGATTTCAAGTTGCTTTTAAGTGGCAAATACCGGGGACTGAGAATCTGTCCTAAATATACTTAAACTCCGAGGCTGTGGTTTGATAGGGAAGAATTTGAAGTTAAAATTTGAAAACAGAAATGGCAGCCGGGCCTGGTGGCGCACGTTTGTACTTGGGAGGCTGAGCCAGGAGGATCGCAGGTTCTAAGCCAGCCTCAGCAACTTAGTGAGGCTGTTGGCAACTTAGCGAGACCCTGTTTCCAAATAAGAAATAAAATAGGTCTGGGGGTGTAGCCCGGAGGTAAAAGTCCTCTGGGTTCCATCCCCAACACCAAAAAGAAAAAAGAAAGGAAAACAGAAATGATTGAGAAACATTTTCCTTTCTCATGGGTGTAAAGATTGATTTTGGGGCTACAGAGTCAGCGAATCTGAGACCCTTCCCAGCAGGCCTTTGAGTGGCTAGCGGCTTTCTCAGTGGGAAATGAGGGTGGGGAACAGCAAATTTCCACCCCGGCCCCTCGCTGTCTCTGTCTTGGGTTGCTCCGTAGTATCTAGTGGGAGCGTGGGGTGTAGACTACTAATATTTTCTATGCGTCAGCTGCTGCGAGAGGAGACGCAGGCCTAATAACCATGCAACTGTTTGTCCACCAACAGTTTATTAAGTGTAATAAAGAGGGTGTGCCTGTAGCACCTGAGGGGACCCACGCTTCTGCAGAGAAAGAAGGGAGGAAGGGGGAGAGACCCAAGCAGCTGGGCCTGCTGACATTTGCAAGGTCAGGGAGATGGCAGCCCAGAGGTTTTGATTTATGACCATGTCTGCGCCCCAAGCCATGCCCCCGAGATGGAGGGAGAAGACCTCACGCCTGATGAGAAGCAGTGTGGGCCGCTGCTCTAGACGGACAGGAGAGGAGCAGATCGATACATACCTCATCACCGAGCAGGAGGCGGCTGCAAAACCGCCTCCAGGGCGAATTGCAATAAAGGGGAGTGATGGGCTTCCGCGCCTGGACCAGGCACCGGCGCCACTTTCTTCAAACCTGTGTTCTTCAAAACTGCGCACTGTCGCCCATTAGAGTATCATAAAATCAATTCAACGGGTCGTGCCCAGTGTCTGGGAAAGGAAGGGCGAGAGGGAGGGAGGAAGGAAGGAAAAAAGAAAGGAAGGAAGGGAGGGAGGGAGAGTGGGAGGGGCAGCACCATCCATGCTGAGGATAAGTATAGTTTCCTGAAGCTTTAAGATCTCTATATACATGTCCATAAACTCTGAGATGGAAATGGTTTGTCCCACAGCAGGTTACAGTCAGCATAGTTTGAAAGCTGTTGCCTTAAACTTCTTCCCAGGCTGTGCAGACTCAAAGGGAGTGTGATTGGGGTCCTAACACCAGACCTCCTACGCCCCATCACTTCCGGTCAAGCATCCCCTGGAAATGAATGGAGACAGTCCCAGAAGTGGGGATCTTTTTTTTTTTTTTACTTTTGTGGAAAAGAACCAGGTTTCTGAGCTCCTTTTAACTTCGAAGTGCTCAGTTACTTCAGAGAAAGTGGCCACACACAGGCAAAGTTCAGGCACCGAGGAAGGAAAGAAGTCGGAAAACTCAAGAAAAATGATATTTAGCGCGCTGTTTCCAGCAGGCTTGGTGAAAAGGAGGAGGTGGAGAGATCTTAACGGGAAAAACTGTAAAAGAGAAAGGATAGACCAGGGGAGCCACTTCCCAGGACAGCAAGGACACAGAAAGTACACTCCGTGCCCCTTCTCCAGCGCCCTGGAGCCCCCCCCCAGGCTGGCTCGCCCCAGGAGAGGAGAGGAGGGGCCCCACAGCTGAGGAGCGCCCCCAGAGTGGGGGAAGAAACCTGGCCAGTCGCCAAGGATCTCTAAGAAACTGCAAAGGCTGGAAAAATTCAGATCCGAAAAACCAAAGCAAGAAATGGATTTTGACTTCGAAAGATACAAAGAGAAACAGAAAAAAACAATTCCTCAAATCAGAAACAAGAGAAAGAGATCTTAACTCCTTGATTTGGAAAGGAGAGAAACCTTTGACGGCTAAGGAGGAAGCCTGGCAGAGGTGTTCAGGATTGCTGTGTTAATCCTGGTGGCCGGAGTCTGTGGGGACTAGGACCGGAAGCCCCACCTTGCCCCACTGGGCAGAGGGGTTTCCATCTTAGCATTGACTCGCGCAGTACACAGGGAAATTGCAGGCCTGGGAGATGGATGGCTCTGTAGAGGCAGGTTCTCCTCCAGAAAGCCACTCAGGGCCTGGCTGTAAACTTCAGGTTTTTGAGGCCAGCGCCTACCTCAGGCAGACAGACGTGAGGGCTGACGCTCCCCTCCGCCCTCTGCACACGTTCTCAGCCTCTTTTTCCACCTGGACTTGGAATGTTAAGACTTGGCCAGGACAGCAAGCAGGCTTCATCTCTGAACTCCTTGCCTGCTAGTGGCTATTTGGAGCACTGGGTAGTTTGGGGCGGTCCTGTCCTCATCCCACAGGGAGGAGCACAGTTCTACCTGCCAGGGGCTGACCTAGGGTGGCAGTGGGTTGAAGGTCAGCCCTCCAAAAAGATCCATCTCCCAGAGCTTGGGAATGCAATTTTTTTTTTTGGGGGGGAGTATCATTGCTGATATAATGAAGTTAAACATTCTAAGAGGAGAGCATCCTGGCTTTGGATGGGCTCCTAAGCCAATGACAAGTGTCCTTATAAGAGAAGGGGAGGAGAGAGAGCGAGAAGGAGGGGACAGAGGTTGGAATTACTGCCCCACGGCAGGAAATGCCCGCAGCCCGCCGGCAGAAGCTGGAAGAGACAGAATGAGCCTCCCCAAGGCCTGCGGAGGGCAGCGGCCCTGTCGCTCCCTTGACTTTGGACTTCTGGCTCTCCAAACTGTAAGAGGCCCCCCAAACTATCTGTGCTGATCTTAAGCCAACTAGTTTATGGTATTGTGTTACTAAATTTTAGAAAGACTCAAACCTTTGGTCAAAGAGATGACAAGAAAGATGGAATGACAGGCACTTCCCACCCACAGGGAGGACTGTTCAGGATGGGGAGGAAGGAGAGCAGCAAGTGGCTCTCTGCTGCTGAGAATGCATTGCTTGCTATGCCAGAGCCAGAGGAACGGGATGCGTTAACTAGAGCATGAGGAACTCTAGTTAAATAAAAATTGTGTGTGTGTGTGTGTGTGTGTGTATGTGTGTGTGTGTGTGTGTTTGTGTGTGTGTGTTACTGGGGATTGAGCCCAGTGGCATTCTCCCTCTATCTATACTCCCCAGCCCTTTTTACTTTTTTATTTTGCTAAGTTGCTGAAGCTACCCTTGAACCTGCGATCCTCCTTTCTCAGCCTCCCAAGTAGTGGGATCACAGGCGTGCGCCACCATGCCTGGCAGTTAAAATGTCTTGACATCATGAGTTACGTTGCGTTCTTTGGAAGGAAAAGGGAAGAGAACCATCATTCATCACATACCTGATACGCCTTTGTATATATTGTCTACTTAATCTCTACCATGGGGTTCAACTAGCATTCCAATTTTATGATTAATAATCTATGCGAGCTCCCGGCTCATGAGCCCCAGGAGACCTGAACTCGGTTTGGGTCTCAGTTGCATCACTTAACGACTGCTAGCTACAGTGACGCTCTGCGCTCATCTTCTGGTGCGCGGATGTACTTATTTGTGTTTGATGTCTGTCAGTGGTGAGCCTGCTGGTCAGAGGACAGACACATGTCTATGGTCAGTGGACACCGGGAAACAGATCCACGTGGTTGTGCTGAATCATTCTCGGGCAACGGCTGGGAGGGGTGCTGCCGGCTTCCCATCCCCATTCACACTGCTACCGCCAGGCTTAACTTAGGTATTCTGTTGAGCATGAAGTAGCATTGAATTGTAGCATAAATTTAATTTTTGATTATTTATTTGTCTGTGTTGATTGATTTCTACCTTAGTTTTCTTTCCTATGGTCAGAGAAATTTGTTACCATATATGTAGCTTAGTATATGATCTATTTTGGTAAATATTCTGTGTGCCCGTGATGATAATATATATATCCTGCAGTTGTTGGGTACATATTCTATGAGTGGCTATTAGGCTAATTTTATCTATTGTTTTGTTCAAACTTCCTCCCAAGTAGCTGGGATTACAGATATGCACCAGGCTTCTTATATTCGCTATGATTATTTTTTTGAAAATACATTTCACTAAAATTGTGGACTTTAATTTTTCTTCAGTTCTGTTAATTGTTTGCTTTATATGTTTTGAGGCTGTGGTATTAGGTATTTAAAATGATCATGTCAGCTGTGTGTGGTGGCATGTACCTATAATCCTAGTACTTGGGAGGCTGAGACAGGAGGATCACAGGTTTGAGGCTATCCTCAGAAACTTAGCAAGACCCCATTTCAAAATAAAAAATAAAAATAGGGCTAGGAGTATAGCTCAGAGAAAGAATGTCCCTGGGTTCAATTCCCAGGACCAAAAACAAAAATAAAAAAAATAAAATTATTATGTTTTCCCAGTGAATCGAATCTCTGATCGCTATGAAAAGTCCCTCTTTGTCTCTAGTAATGCGTCCATTAAAATCTGCTTTGTCTGATATCCGAATGGCCTCACATGGACATCTGGACGGCTGGCTTTCTGTTTGTATTCACAATCGTCACAGCTTGTGTTTCCCAAAGATAGCTACCACCCTTCCCATCCCTCTTGCTCTCTTTACAATGTGACCTTGATTAGTCCTCTGGTGGGACGACAGAGTCCATATTGCCTCCCCTTAAACTCTGTGGGTCTTGGTGACAACAGAGTACAGCAGAAGTGACACCAGATGGCTTCTGAATCCAGATCATGAGACACCAAGGCACTTCTGTCTTGCTCTCTTACATGCAACTCTTGGAGCTTAGCAGCCACGTTCCAAGAAAGCCCACGCTGGCCCTGGAGAGAGTCTATGGAAAGTCCATCGTGGCATTCTAGCCAGCAGCCCAGGTGAGTCACAACAGAGACAGCCAAACATGGAAAGAAGGCTCCGTGACTCCGGCCCCAGCTGCTGAGCCCCAGGCAGCTTAGAGTGTCTTGTCCGGGTGTCCAATTACAAACATAGGAACATGGTGGGTTATGCCTCTAAATTTTGAAGTTAGGAGCAATAGTAACTGAAACAGTATAGTATAAGTTTTCTTTGTTAGTCTTTTACATCCTTATTTTTAAGGCATGTCTCTTATAAATCGTATGTAGGCTTTTGAGTTAGACAATCTTTGTCTTTTAATCAAGTGTTTAGTCTATTTAGATTTAATGTAATTTCTAATATACTTGGGTTTAAATCTAGCATCCTACTTTTTTCTTGTTTGTTATATTTTTTCTGTATTTTTTCCTATTGTTTCCTTCTTTTAAATTGATTTTATTTTATTATTGCATTCTTCCCCATTAGCTACACATTAGTTCTGCCCTCTGAGTAAACCTTTCTTATGATTACACTAGAAATTACAACCTGCATCCTGGATTTCCCACCTAAATTTACAGTTCGAGATAACCCTTTAAGATCATTAAGCTGAAACAAGGAAGAAAGACATAAATCAAGGTTGAAAACTATAGGAAAGAACTTTGGATATGGCTTTTACACATGGAGTTGTCTGGTCTCCATAGATAAGAAACCGATTGAGTTTTGGGAGGGATCATATTTACAAAGAAACTATGAACTTTCAAAAGGCTTTAGGTGGAATAAGTCTTTAAATAGCCCTGAACCCCCAAATTTCCATGAGCAGGACACAGTCTGAAAAGGTATTCTGCCTTCAAGGAAGACACGCTTTCCTGCCCCAGTTCAGCTGTGGGTGTGGAGGTCGAAGGACGAGGAAAAGGCCCAGAGGGTGGAACCAGAGCCAAAGAGCATGACGGGCAGGCGACAGAGGTCCTCCCAGAGCCGTGTCATGGCTAAACCTAGGAGATTTCCCGGCATCTGGGGCTGACCTGCACACCACTGACATGACTGCTGTATCTCTCACGCCTCCTTTTATAGGATGGGAGCTTTCTTTGTGCCCGAGGACTATGATTCATATCCTCTGGAGAACCTAGCCTTTGACCTAGATGTGCAGCAGCTGCTAAAGGGGATTTTGGGGCCTCTCCCCTGGGAGGCGGTAAATGCGATCCGTGAGTGGGATAGACTGCCTGGAGGGGTCAACTGTGGCAAAGATGGCTCTGCACCAACACAACCAGTTCCTTGTTCCCATCCTCCTTTGCAAGAACACATGACCTTGTTTTTTCTTTCTTTCTTTTTGTGGTTCTAGAGATTGAACCCAGGGGCATCCTACCTCTGAGCTACATTCCCAGCCCTATTTCAGTTTTTATTTTGAAACAGGGTCTCACTTAGTTGCTGAGGCTGGCCTAGAACTTGCAATCCTCCTGTCTCAGGCTCCCAAGTACTAGGATTACAGGCGTGTCACCCTGGGGCTGGCTAGGCTCAAGAATTTAAGTGATTCGTCACATCGGTTTGGTGACAGAGCTGTGATTAGAAGCCAGGTCTCTGCTGTCATTGATGGCAGAAGAGAATGGACAGGGACACCCACTATTGTTTTAGCAGGCAACGAAGCAGGATATTTCTTTAGCCTCACGGTTTTTCCTAAAAATTCATGCAAATTTGGCATTCCGCATCATCATATATCCTCAATGCTTTCGATGGAAAGAAAGTTTTAAAGGACTTTTCATAAAAAGAGAAGGTCTCTCCAGGAAGAAGTGCTTATCTACCCGTGGGCACCCTGCTCTCGCCCCGGGCATGCTAATCTCCCAGTTTAAAAGAAACAGTTTAGCTGGGGCATGGTAGCATACAATTGTAATCCCAGTACTTAGGAGGCTGAGACAGGAGGATCACGGGTTCGTGGCCAGCCTCAGCAACTTAGTGAGACCCTATTTCAAAATAAAAAATAAAATAAAATACGACTGGCAGGTGTAGCTCAGAGGTAGAGTATCCCTGAGTTCCATCCTCAGTGCCAAAAAAAGAAAAAAAGAAAGAAAGAAAAAGAAATAGCTTGGCCATGGTGTGAGCTTAATTTTAGCCCCAGGGCCTGGCCCTGAGGATTCCTTCCCCTCCAGGTCTCACCACATTCAGCCCCAACCCTAGAGAACCAAGCCTAAAAGCAGACCTGCCAAATTCCCATCCACCCTTTGGGGTTCAGGCAGCACCCTGGTCTTCGGGAAGCCTCCTCTGGCCCTCCAAAGGCCCCCAGTTCCCTTCCCTGGCCCACTCCCCCTACACCTCAGAGATACGAGTGTCCAGCACTTGTTACCCACGTCGCAAGCTGTCTGCATGTTTGCCTCCTCCAGAAAGTCTGACACATAAAGCAAACCCTGGTGACGGTGCCGGTGATGGGTGCCAGTGACAGGTGACTGTGATATCCTCTGAGCGAGGGCGCCCACTCCCTGCCCCGCCCCTGGGGCCTGCACACTCACCGGCTGGGGGAGGGGCTCCGGAGGTAGCGGGCCTGCACGGCCCTCACGCTGGCTTCATCCTCCTCCCCCGGAACCACCTGCTCCTCCTCCTCGGGGTCCCCGCTGGTCGCCATGACAGCCCGTCAGCTCTGTAGGTTTGGCAGGAAGAAGGTGGTTAGGGAGTCATGTTCGAGGTGTTGCGGGGAAGGGGGCATCAGCAGGGTCACCCTGGTGGCACTGGGAATGGAGAGGTCACCACATACTGATATCCCGGGGTTAAAGGACTCAGGGGCGACAGGACACCTGGATGCACCCCCTGGCTGGGAGCAGACACAATCCTGAGGAAGGGACAGCTTGGCTCCCCTCATAGACGCCAGAGGGACACGGCGAGGGACCCAGGAGTTCACCGTCACTGTTGCTGAAGAGGCCGAACAGTTAATCCCCAGCTAGAAACGTTTTCTGTTGAGATGACACGGCGCGCCTGGGCGCCACCCCCACCACACACCTTTTATCCCCACGGGGAAAGCTGCCACTGGCCTTCTTCAGTCCACCTACCCGAGGCCGCCGGAGTCCGGCCTTGGGCTCAGGTGCCACCCCACAGCCTGCTAGGGCACAGGAAGTCCCCGGCAACTGGTCCCGGACTCGGTGGCTGGGCCCTGACTCTGGGCAGAGCAGCTGCCCCTGTTCACGGCGCAGAAGGAGGGAGACACTCACCGCCCGCTGCCTGTGTGTCCAGCCGAGGCCCAGGACCCTGAGGAACCGACCGAGCGACCTGCAAGGGGCCAGGCGCTCTCCTCTTCCCTGTGACTTCTCAGAGGGGCAGGACAGCTGTGAACCAGAAACCTTAGCCACTCTCTAAATTTAGCCTCTGGCCCCATGGGCTGGCCGAGCCCTGGGAGGAAGGAATGCGGGCTGGGGACCAGCCTGAAAGTGGGCCTCACTTAACCCTCTCCTTCCCGGCTGCTTCTCCACACATCCAAGCAAGCCATGGGGTCTTGGTAGACAGAGAGACCGAAGGAGACTGTTTCCATGGGGCTTTCTCCCTCCCCTCTGGCCTGGGGCTGCCTACTCAAAGTCCTTCCAGAAAGTGGTCTAAATCAACAGATCTGGAAGAACAGATTTACCTTAGCCCCATAGCAGCTTAGAGAGGCCTAGGGAAAAAAAATACCAGATGTATAGAACGGGGAAGGTCTTTAAATAGAGAGAGCATGCACCATGGGGTAACTGACGTTTCTTCCAACAGAGATGTCTCTGGATAGTAAACTGGGTGTCTAAGTGTCCCCTCCTCATCCCTCCCCCACACTCACAGCCCCTGGTGACAGTCAGTTGACAACCTTGGGTGACGTAAAAATTCTGTGAGTTTCATAAACTTCAACTGAGCTCCTAACCCACCCCACTACACCCCTCCCCCATCACTAGGATCAGAACAAAGCCCGGTAACCCCACAGGTCACCCCTTTCACCCCACAATCCTGCAGTTCCCCTCCATCCACCCACCCATCCATCCACTGGGATATTTATGATTACCTGCCTAATCAGGCACCGTACTTGACCAAAGTTAGGAAGGTGCAGAGCTGAAAGCCGTCTTTCCTCCCAGCTGGATGGAACAATGCCCGCCCGGCACTAGTATCATTAGAAATTGGCTGAATGAATGAATGAGCTCACAGTTTATTAGGAGGAATGAAACACAGACCAAAAATAACTCCAGCATAAGGCGGAATGTAGGTAGGGCCCTAGCAAAGACCCAGAGTGACGTGTGAGCTCAAAGCAGGGGGAGGACACTCCTGACTGAGGTGTCAGGAAAGGCCTCCCGCAGAAATGGTGCGAGGTGAGCGGCCTTTTAGGACAGGTTAGATGAGAATAGTTGATGTAGGAGGGGAAGGAATTATAGAGGGGATGATGCAGACGAAGCTCTGGGGTAGAAAGTATGAGTTCCGGGTGTGATGAGATATCTAACTTGGTCAAGGCAAGAATTACATAGTGGGAGGTATATTTTGGAAGGTAGGCTATGCTGAAGAGCACGTGCTAGGATACCTCAAAGGCCGGTTCACAGAGCTGCGTTTCACCTGTTAGGTTCTGCAGAGTCGGCCGTATGACTTGAGCAGAGAAGCGATACCCTCAGCATGGTTATGAGGACTGAGATGGCAAAGGTATTCAAACATGCTGGGTCCAAAAAGTATTACATACCACAAGGGACTTCAAGAAGGTGACTAAGTAAAGTGTAATAAATACAAGACAATAACTATTGTACGTCAACCAAACCTAGTAGCCACAAAGGACTGAGATAATAATTTATGTAGACGGGGAGGGAGGAAGGGGTAGTGGGTTGGGTACAGAAGGAAACACACCAGAAATGTTGCGTGCATATATGAATGTATCATCTTGAATCTTACTACGATGTATAATTACATTGCACCAATAAAATTCCAAAAAAATAATTTATATAGGAAATTCTGAATTCATACTACATAGAAATATTGGGGAAGGTACTTAACAAAACTTATCACATCCAAAAGTTAGTTTCCCTAATTACAAAGGGCTTCTAGAAATCAACAACCTAATAGAAATATGGGCAAATGAACTACCTACACTCAGAAAAAGGATTATCACACAGTGGACTACGATGAACCATGAAACAAAAGTTGATAGTATTATATGTACTGACAGAGAAAACTCACTCAGATATTTTGTTGAGTGAAAAATAAAAACAGCAAACCTCACCGGGAGCAGTGGGTATGACATACTATCATGTGTGCACATTCTGTCATATGTAGCATGTCATGGAGGTGACGGGTACCCGCAGCTGCTCCTGGAAAGTTATGCTTCCCATAGCACCTGCTACTCTTTGGTAGCGAGACCAACATCTTAATTTGCTTGGGACTGAGGGGACTCCCAGAACAGGGGACTTTGGGGTTGAAACCAGGACAGTCCCAGGAAAACTGAGACACGTCGGTCACTTTACCTCCCAGATGGTCTTTTTTGTTTCCTTAAGTATTTCCTGCTTTTGCAGCCAAATTATAAGCTCAGAGGGCAGGACTTCCTGTCTTTTTTACGACTCCATCATGGGGTCCTGGGGACTGCAGAGGAGGAAAACAGAGGAACAGACCATATTGGGTCTTGAAGTATTCCGGCAAATGTGGACCACACCCTTCTCTTACGAGGTCGGAATCCTACCTCTGAGGCCATTTTCCCTTTTATTAGGGAAAATAATAAGAACTTCCTGTCAGCTATAAAAGAGGCCCACCCCTTATGAGAAGCCCAGGACTTTGTACACCTGCTAGATGGGGAGAAGGCAGGGGAGGTGACCAGCCAGGGGAAAGTTGCAGAGAGCCCTTGGGACCTCAGTAGGTGGAGCACAAGCCCAGCCCAAGGTGAGCTCACCTGCCAGTCCAGCGAGGGGCGTGGCTTGTGGGCCAGGCCCGGTGGGCAGGAAGAGGGAGGACTGCAGGGCACTGGGCTGGGCTGGGATGAGCTTTAGCCAGTCTTCCTAGACTGTCTGGTATTGCCAGCGCCAGGCCCGGTAGCGGGCCGATAGAGACAAGACCACAGTGGGAAGATGCGGCCGGTGCTGTGGACGCTCTGTGCCGGTGAGTGGCTCCTCCCTGTCCAGCGCTCGGGGTGGGTGCGACACAGGGCTGAGGGCCAGGGGGAAGGCTCTCCCAGGTCCCCAGGCTCAGCCCAGCAGCCCCGTTGGCTCCTCTGGGCAGAACTGCAGGTTCTGTCGTTCCAGACCAGTGCCCACATCAGAATGGTTCTCATTTGCATGTTAGTAAATAAAACCCCAGCCCACTGCTAGAGCAAAGAACTCGAGTTCCCCCAAGACCATAGCTCCCTGCGTCAGATTAGATCGTAGGGTTGGAGTTGGGTCTGACCATGGAGACACTCTTCCAAATCAGGGTTGCTCTGGAAAACCCGGGATGTGGATGGAGACACGTTCACTATCTAGGATTTTAACCGTTGCCTTGAAACCAGAGAAAGACATAGTGGTAAGAGTGTTAATGTCTATATCACATATAGGGAAACTGAGGCAGGGGAACAATGAAACGTATCCAATAGCATGCTCAGAGCAGCAACAAACTAGAGAGGCCCTTTCTGGAGGCCAAAGGTCATCCTGGGCCTTCTGGTCCTCTGGGAATTGAAACCTCTGATGAAGGGGGAAACCCCCAAACAGAAACCAGACTTGCATGGATCAGGGTCCATCCGAATCCAGCGCTAAGTAGCGAAGTCATGCGGGGTTAGGGTCAGGGGACCCGCGCGGTGGGTGAGGGCTGGCGTGGCGGGCTTGGCGTTGGGGGCTCGGGCCTGGGAGGAATGGAATGGAGCGGGGAAGCGGAGGGGCAGGAGTCTGGGAAACGTCAGGAGGACATTCAGTCACCAGCTTGCAATTCAGAAGCTGCTGTGGACGTCCAGGGTCCGGCGATAACAGGGAGGAAGTGAGCGCTATTCCAGGAAACCCCGAACCCGGGAAGCGGGGCCAAGAAGCTTGGCTTAGAGCGCCCCTCAGCACCCCAGCACTAGGTGCTCCTGGGCTCCCCCTGCGCCTTCTCCCAGGCCTCCTGGCTCCCTCACCCATCCCTTCTACAAACCCAGCTTCGGGGCCTTTGAGTCAAGAGGAGCCCAGTGCTGAGCAAGGGCGGGCTCAGATGGTGTGGAGGGAGAACCAGGCAAGATTAGTTGGCTCAGGCCCTGCCTGGAGGCCATAGGCCTCCCGGGACATCAGCTATGGTGGCCTGATAGGCTCATTCCTGGACAGACAACTCTACTGAGAACATCACTGTGGGGGCCCTGGGAGAGGGGAGTCTGGGATGACGGTCTCAGCCATTGGTTCGGACAGGAGGATGCTTCCAGCCTCCAGGGATGGAGGCTGAAGGGAATGACCATCCTCTCCTAGCTGGAACAGGGGTCCCTCGTCGTCCCCTGAGTGGGAACTCTCCTCTGTGCCCTGTGCCACCCTGCCCAAGGCAACCCTGCCGCTTTGCAGTCTGGGGCCACCCATGCGTGTATAGCAAGATGGCTTAGGGGAGAACTCGGATGGCAGCGGCTCAGGGTGCTTAGAGTGAAGGGCGGCCTCAGCTCTGTGTTGCCTGCAGCGGGACGTTTGCCTCCTCCTGTGAGCAGGCGTGTGACCCTGGTAACTGCCCGGAGGAACCAGTTCTCACACGCTGGCAAAGTGTCCTCGCGGGCCCTCCGCCTGCCCGCAGGCTCAGCCTAGACTCCTAGCCCACCTCTCTTTCTTCCCCCAAGCCTATGCAGAGGGGAAGGGGCCAGGAGGTGGGCAGAGGAACCAGGCTTGGTGGCCAGCTCGGGACGTAGGGACAGAATAGGCCCAGGGCAGTCACCTGGCCGTTCCCATCCCCGGGGAGCAAGGAAGGCTTCAAAGATCAAGCCCGAAAGTAACCAGGCAGCTCTCCCCATCCGCCTCCTCCAGAGGGGCCTCCACTTCCTGATTGTGCACAGGGAAGCCCAGGGAGGAGCAAGGAATCCTGGGAAGGCTCCCTGGAAGAGGCAGAGCCTGAGCTGGGCTCTAGAGGACACACTGGCCCGTTCCCTTCCTCCTTTCTCCGTCTGATTGTGCCCACTCCTAGACTCCGCTGATACCCGGGAGGGAAACGCAGAGCCGATGAGACCTGTCCTGGGCTCCTTGGACTGTGAGGGAGCGCAAGATGTCACACAGGGTCAGACGGAGGTGGCATAAGTCTAGGTGTACTACGAAATTAAATTCATAATAAAACCAACTAAAGTTGGTCTGCGTCGTTGTATCATGAGCTGACGATGCTAAACAGGGTCAGAGAGGTGTCCCCCCAGGCGCTCCAGGGGCCGGCCCGTCTCTCTCCTTATCGGACTAGCCAACTGTGGAGTGGCCAAAGGACTCCCACCACCTTGCCAATACCTCAGCGCCCTGGCCTGTGGAGAGGAGCGTGATTTACAATGCCTTTTCTGCCCTGCACACCTTGCATACGGTTATTATGGATGCTGACTGAGTTGCACGTGTAAAGATTGTAGAACTGTGCCTGGCACCGAAGAAGTAAGTGCTGAGGAAATGCTGGTCATTATTACAGCTGTTATTATTCGTGTGGACAAATGTGGTTACAAGAAGTCAACGAGACTTTAGGGACCAATCATCCGCGAGCTCTCCTGGCCAACACATGCCAAGAAGCGGAGTCAGAGGTCACTGAAGATGAGCCCTGAGTTGTCACCAAAAAGCCACCACATGCCCAATTCTTCCCAAAGGCCAGAGAAAAATGCTCCTATTTGTGCGCAAAATCAAGGTTCATCCACTCTGGGAAGTTTTCCAGCCACCAGACTCCATGGAAGATTTGATGTGATGGGAGTTACAGATGCATGAAAAGATATGCATGAAGAAGAACCCTCCAGGAAAGCTCTGGGGGAAGTCACTGATCCACTGCCCAGAGCCGGTGACATCTCTGCAGACCCAATGACACACATACGCAGAGCCTGCCTTCCTACGAAAACAGGAGGCTTCCTCGTTTTTCTAAGTTAGATTAGAAAAATTTAGGAAAGCCCGACATGGTGGTGCACACCTGTAATCCCAGGAACATGGGAGGCTGAGACAGGAGGATTGCAGGTTCAAGGACAGATTCAGTACTGTAGCAAGACTCTCAGCAACTTAGTGAGATCCTGTTTCAAAACAAAACAAAAAATTTAAAAAGGGCTGGGGGCAAAGCTCAGAGGTAGAATGCTCCTGGGTTCATTTTCCACTACCACAAAAAAAGAAGGAAAGAAGGAAGGAAGGAAGGAAGGAAGGAAGGGTGGGTTTTAGGAAAGTACTGCTTTACCCAGAGGAATAAAGGGATCCATCATCAAAAATATCTTACCAGATGAGAAAAAAATGCATTTTCTTCTCCCATATAAAAAAGCTTCAATAACCAGTGGGTGCTTGAACCATGATGGGTAGGAAGTAAGTTTCCAAGTTGCTGACAGTTTGAGGTTAGGACCCCTTCTGGCCGTCTTTGTTGGGGGTACAATCCCAGCAGGATGGTTTCCCCTAAATGTGCTGCTGTCCACTCTGAGGCATGGTGGTTTCTTGAAACCCTGGTCGTTTCTTGGGCTAGGGACACCCTGGGATCTGCCCTGGCAGGCCCTCTGAGCCTGTCACTGCGTGTCTGAGCTCCGTGCAGTGGCCTGGCCCGGGAGAGGCAGTTTACAGGGCTCAGCCTCAGGCGTGCACTGATGAGACTCAGATAAGAGTCTCCGTGGAGGGTGGTGCTTGGGTCACGGCCAGGGCCGGTTCAGCCTGAAAGTGCAACTGCTTGTGGGCAGCGTGCCCTCCACCTGCCCCGGGGCCCTGGGTCCTGTCGCCGCTGTGTCTTCCCCCCACCCAGGAACTGGGCACCGCCCACTGTGCTCGAGCACAAGTCAGAAGCCAGCGCTCGGAGCTATCTGTAGGATTGAAATGTCCCAGTCCCAGCCCCAGAGGGGAAAGGATGTGAGGACCGGGGAGGAGTGACAGTCTAGGGCAGTGGCTGTCAACTCTGGCTGTCCGTCAGAATCGCCTGGGGAGTAACATATAGCTTCCAGTCCCCAGCCCCGGTACCTCCTGAATCAGAACCCGAGGGGCAGGATCTGCACCGTTCTCTGATTTTCCTTTAATTGGTGCATTATGATCACGTTTTCTCTGATTGAGAAAAATTACCCACCTGATGTGTACGCAGTCTGGGTTTAGAGTTATGAACCAGAGCTTGAAGAGAAGTGGGTTTGATGAGCCGCTGCCTCTGATACTGTGCATGTGACTCTGAGCTCGGTTTTGCATCCTTCGGTTGCCTCCCCGAGTTCCCATCCAACCTCGGATTTGGTGCCTTGACCCAGGCAGCCCAACTGCATTCTCAGACTTTACCATGTACACAAGTCACCTGGGGATCTTGTTAAAACAGACTAATTCAGCAGGTCCCAGGTGGGGGCTGAGTGTCTCCGTTTGTAACAAGCTCTCAGGTGAGAAGCAAGGGTCTGGCGAACTGGCTCATGGACACAGGTTTCAGTGATGCTCATCTTACCTTTGCCCTCGGGATCCCAGCTAGGGCTTTTTGGTAATCTAGCCACACCACTTACTATGATGCTGGTACCACACCAGGAGGCCTGGGGCCCGGTGAGCCTGGCCCAGCAGGTGCTGGTACTCCTGGCGGTGCCTGACTCTGCCAGTCTCCCTGTCCCTTCCCTGTGCTCCTCCTCCACCCGGGGCCTTGTTCCATCTGTCTCCTCTGCGGCCCTGCCATGAATGCTCAGAGCTCCTCAGGCTCAGTCCTAGACCCGCTTCTGGCTTCGCTCTGCTTCCACATCCACATCGAAGGCTTCCGTTGCACCCCTCCCCGCTGACTCCCACATCTCTGTCCTCAAACCCTCCCTCCCTCCCGGGCTAAAGTCCCACGGGTCCAACAGCCTGCGCAACTTCCAACTTAGGTATCTCAGAACACTTCAAACTCGCAGGCAGAAACCAACTCATGACTTTGGTCCCCAATCCTGGGGCCTTCCCTACCCATTCCTATCCATCCAGGAGCGGAGGGCAGAGGCCTAGCAGTCAGTGTTAGGTCAGTTTCTACTGCTATGTAAGAAACCATCCTAAATAAATACGAATCATTTATTTTGCTGAGAGGTCTGTAATTCGGAAGGGGCTCGGAGGGAGCATCTGGTCCTTGTTCTGTGCAGCATCGTCTGGGCTGACTCCACCGAGGTTGGACGACGTATTCCAAGATGGCGTCCGCGGTGGCTGGCAAGCCGCTGCTCACTCGGGCTCCCCTCTGTGGGCTCTCCACAGGGCAGCGTGGGCTTCCTCAGCTGTGGCTGGAGTCTACGAGCAAACACCAGAAGAGACAGGAAATGGGGGCTGCCAGTTTCTCAAGGCCTAGGGCCCAGAAATGGACCAGGCATCACAGCCACCATATCCTATTGGTCAGTCACAGAACCCAGCTCCGGGGAGGGGACATGAGCCCCTCCTCTCGATGATAAGAGTTTCCGAGAACTTTGAGCCTGCCTTTTAAACCTGCCACACGGCCCATGGTCTCTTTCTCCCTCACCTACACATTCAAATCATCACTGTGCCCTGGCCATCTCAGCTCTCCGCCATCTCTTGGATCTGCTCATTTCCCTCTCTTTCCTCTCCTATTGTTGTCACTGCCTTTAGGTTTGGACCCAGCCCACATTTGTGGTCCTTGTGGCAGTGGCCTGACCCTAGAGTTCCTCGTGGGAGATCCTTAGGGGTGGCGGCTTGCCATCCCACTGAGAGAGGGCCCACAGCAGGATTTGTCCCGAGCGGCCGGATGGAACAAGAATGCCCTTGTACTTGGCTGGCTGTGTGCTTGAAGTAATAGTGGGGGGGGGCAAGAATCTCACAGGAGGAATCGCCCCCCAAGCCACCCCACCCCGGGACATGGCCACACCTGGCTTGCTTTCATTTCTGGAACGTGCCATGCCTTTCCTACCCCCTGACCTCCAGGCCGTGCCCTCCTCTCCCACTTCTCCTCTTCTTCCGTTTCCTCATGGTTCCTCCTGCTCATCCCCCAACCTCAGCTGGACAAGCCCTTCCGGGGACAACCTGTGTCCCGAGTCCTCTGAACGTGTAACACTCATTACCGTGGTGGTTTCCCATTTATTCTGCGATTGTGTATTTATTACCCTCTGACTCACCCCGAGGCCACAAGAGCAAAACAGCGCCTGTCTGCACGGCCACTGTCTCCCCGAGCCCGGCAGGGAGCCTGGGACACCGGAGCCCAGCGCCATTTGCTGGCTGGGTGTTTACGAATGAGCTCCTGCCCTGTCCACCCGCTGCGCTGCAGGCAGCCAGCCGGGTCGGGTCACTTTCTCCACCTCCCTTTCTCCGGCTCCCTCCTTCTTCCTACTTCTCAGGCTTTGGCGGATAAGGGGACCAGTTGGAACAGGGCGTGGTGGCGCACGCCTGGGATCCCAGTACTTGGGAGGCTGAGATAGAAGGATCACAGGTTCAAGTCCAGCCTCAGCAACTTAGCAAGACCCTCAACAAGTTAGTGAGACCCTGTTTCAAAATAAAAAACACAAAAAGGACTGGGGGTGTAGCTCAGTGGTAGAATGCCCTGGGTTCAATCCCTAATATCACGCACACAAAAAGAGGGGCCGGCCAGGGGAGGACTCGTCCTGTGGGCTGAAGGAAGAGTCGCGGGGTGTCTTCGCTCCCTCCCAGGGAGCACCTGCGTTTTAGCCGAAGTGCGGCCTTTGCTCAACGCAGGGGTCCCGGGTCTGGGACAGCTGGGTGGAGGACACGCTGGGCTTGGGGGTAGCGCTCAGTTGCTCTCAGAGCTGGGAGACCTCCCCGTCTTCTCTCTGCTGCTCTGCTGGGCGGGTCTCTCCCAGATCGCCCTCCCTGCCCAGGGCACCAACTGTCACTCCTGTTTCCCGCTGTTTCCCATGGCGCCTCCCAGTGACCTTTGGGCTGCCTCCTCCTCCCCTCCCCTGGTGAGTCAGGGCTGCCAGAAACACCTGCCATGTGTAGACAGCTGCAGACAGACCTCCCGGTTGGGACCGTCACAAAGTTCACTGGAGAGGAGTACAAGACGTGGGTCTAGCCTCACTCACACCGCCCATGACTTACAGCCGTCTTCCCCCTGGGGGAACGGGTGGCTTTTGCATATGGCCAGGCCCGTCCTCTGCTTGTGCCCGGACCCCCCTTCCCAACGATCACCCCCTTCCCCGCCCAGGCTGAAGTCCTGCTCCTTCCTGCTTCTCCTCTATTGTCAGTCTCTTCCTTCCCAGGAGCCCCTTCCCTGTAGCCCACAGGCCACCCAAGTCTCTCCATCTTCAGTCCAGTGGGGACTAAAGAAACTTCCAGATCTTCCGTGGCCCTCTGTCCAGCCCTCACCTCTTCCTGTGTCTGGTGCGCTCCCCTGCACGAGAGACTGCCCTTGTGGTCTCTGATTCTCGCCTTCTTGGCTTTGCAGGTGTTAGTTTTGTGTGTTAATTGCAGAACATTTGGAAAATAAAATACACAAGGAAGGAACCTGCAATTGCCCCATGACCCCAGAATCCAAAGAGAATTTAACAATATTGTATTTGGGTATGTTTTCTTCTAGGATTTTTCTCTTTCTCCCCTCTCTCTCTCTCTCTTTCTCTCTCTCTCTCTCTCTCTCTCTCTTTCTCTCTCTCTTTTCATTTTTGGTGCTGGGGATTGAACACAAGGGCTACACTGCCAGTTCTTTTTTATTTTTTATTCTGAAACAGGGTCTCACCATGTTGCTGAGGCTGGTCTTGAACCTGCAATCCTCTTGTCTCAGCCTCCCAAGTACTGGGATTACAGGCGTGTGCCACTGCACCCAGCTGAGACCAGCCAGCTCTGGGGCGGGCCGGGTCCCTTCTGGCTCCCAGCGTCTCCTGCAAGCTCCCAGCAAGCTCCCAGCAAGCTCCTGCAACCTGAGGGGCACAGGTCAAAGCAAGCCACGGTTTCTCTGAGCTCGGGTCTTCTGAGCAGAGACCGGGCTGCTGGTCTCTCCAGTTGTCCCGGGCCGGCAGCCGGTCCCACCAACATTTCATTATCTTTCTCAGGCGTGTTGCTTTCCAGTTAGCTCTCAGGAGACGGTTCATCATCTTCTTAACAGACCTTAATTATTTACAAGCGATCGTGGAGGCTCAGGCTGGGCGTCCACAGCCACCTCCTTCGGAAGCTCAAGTGACCACTCCCGTTCCCAACGGGGCCGTCGCGCGGGCTCGGCTCCCGCTCTCTGGGGCTCCTGGGGTCCTTGTCTTATTTGGGGGTAATTTCTAGTAATCCATGGCTAGGTCTTTCCACCAAGTCTCTAGTAGGACGGTCCACCCATGCTTACAGTGTGAGGTCACTCTCCTCTGCTCCGAGCCCTGGGGACAGGAGGTGAGGGCACAGTGACAGTGCTCCATGTGTGTGGAGCTCCTGCTTTTGTGCCAGGATAAATGATATGCACTCTGTGTGTGTGTGTGTGTGTGTGTGTGTGTGTGTGTGTGTGTGTTTTACTGGGGATTGAACCCAGGGGCGTTCTACCTCTGAGCTACACCCCCACCCCTTTTTTATTTTGAAACTGGGTCTCGCTAGGTTGCTGAGAGTCTCACTAAGTTGCTGAGGCTGGCCTTGAACCCACGATCCTCCTGTCTCAGCCTCTGAAGAACTGGGATTACAGGTGTGCACCACCACACCTGGCTATGGAACAAATTTTTTTTTTCTGTTTCTTTTTCCTTTTTATTTATTTACTTGTCGGTACAGGGGTTGAACTCAGGGGCACTCTACGTCCAAGCTACAACCACATTATATGTGCTTCATACTAAGTCATCCAGCCCTCCCAGCAGCCTTCAGTGAGAGAGTTGGGGAAACAGAGGCACAGAGAAGTTAATTGAGCTGTCCAAATCCCACGACTGGGAAAAGCCAGGAGGCTGCCAGCCTAGCTGCCGCACTGCGCTCCTGGCCACTCCGCCACAGGGCGCAGTAAAGCTCCGTGAGGGAGGTGAGCCAGGAGGCCGGCGCTCAGGCACAGGGAGCGGCTCTGCCCAGGAGAGCGGGCGGCTTTAGTACGATAGGCGTGCTCAAAGTGTCTTCCAAGGACTGCCGTAATGCAGGGAGATTTTAATGCTTCCTCCCCTGCGCTGAAAGCACTTGCGCTGCCGGCTTGGACACCCCCGGGGTGAACGCGCGGGACTCAGATGGCTGCTCTCCTGGAGCACCAAAGAGCTCAGCCTGGAGGAGGAAGGAGAACAGGGGGTGGGGAGAGGAGAAAGCAAGCTCCTGCAACCCGAGGGGCACAGGTCAAAGCAAGCCACGGTGCTGCAGCCAGGAGGAGGGCTCTGGGGCAGCGAGGAGCACCCAGTGTCCACCTACACAACCAAGCAGGTGGGGAGGTAGTTGGAAGCTTCTAGAAATGAAGGTCCCAGTTTTCTAGTCTTGGATTATAGGTCCCACCTGGCACCTTTGTCACATACACCGACTGGGATGATAAAACCCACGGAAGAGACAATGAGGGTTCAAAGAGCTAATGAGCTGGGTGCAGTGACACACACCTGTGATCCCAGTACTTGGGAGGCTGAGACAGGAGGATCACAGGTTCGAGGCCAGCCTCAACAACTTAGCGAGGCCTTCCAAAACTTAGTGAGACCGTGTTTCAAAATAAAAGATAAAATAGGGGTGTAGCTCTGAGGTAGAAAGACCCTGAATTCAATCCTCAGTACCCCCCAAAAAACCAATGATCACAAGGCCTGGGGAAAGAAGTGAAAGGAACTGGGTTTATTAAAATTATTAGGAAGTCCGGTCAAATGTTTCACAGCCGGTAATGTCAGAGCAAGAGAATAGTGACTGGATCCCCGGAAAGGATTTAGTTAGTTATGGCAGATTCCCAAGATGGTGATTGGCATAGTTGCTTTTTTGGGGGGGCTACAGGGGATTGAACCCAGAGGTATTCTACCTCAGAGCTACAACTCCAGCCCTATATTTTAAATATTTTGTTTTCAAATAGGGTCTCACTAGGTTGCTGAGAGTCTCACTATGTTGCTGAGGCTGTCCTCAAACCTGTGATCCTCCTGTCTCAGCCTCCCACCTATTGGGATTCCAGGCTTAGTTCTTAAATACAGGATAACTTCTCACCTAGGATTATGGAAAATGTGAGCGTTCCTTGGGGCATCCGTCCTGCAAGACCCTTTGCAGGTTTACAAATAACACCTAAATCGCTCTACATTTGTACTAATTTTTTTCTTTATGAGCGCGCATCTATTCCTATCTCTTTCTTCATAAATCTATTAACATAAAATGATTTTCACTCACTGTTATAATGATCTCTAAAATCGATCTGCTCTTTGGTTATAATCATTAGCAATTACCGTTCCTTTCTGACAGCTCACCCGTGGCGGTGGTGGGGGGTTGTCTCTTGTGATTAACTTCGACCAAAGGTGCACCTCACCCACAGACTGCGGGGTGACAAGGTAGCAGTGGTTCAATATGGGAAGATATACAATAGTAACTATCATCTATTGAGCACTGATTATGAGTTATGGACCATTACACAAAGCACACATTTCATGTCACTTAATCCTCACACAATCCGTTTCCAAGAGAGAATTTGGTGGCACAGAGCGCTTAGGTAAATGCCCATGGGTTATGCATTTAATAATGAAGGAACTGGAATTCTAGCCCCGGAACCTGTGCATTTAGACTCTGCTACGTCCTGAAATGGCCATGAGCAGGTGTGCATGCATATAGAGAGGGGCAGACGAGGGGTTAAAAGCATCAAAGGGATGCTTCTGAGTTAGAAGAAAGGGGCAGCTGGGAGCAGGAAGGAGCAGGAGGTGGGGTGGCGAGCACGTGGCCTGCCAGGAGAGGGTGTTGGGCCTTTCTGCCTCTGAGCAGTTGGGCCGGCTCCGTTTGCAGCCTGGCCTCTCTGACAAGGATGTGAAGAACCCGGGAGCTGCCAGGTGAGGGCTGCAAGGTGCTGGCCAGTGTGGGTGCTGCCACTGGGCCATTCCCAGTCCCCGTGCTTCTCCTACGTGACGTCCGTGTTATTTCTCTTCTTCGAGAAAATACTGTATTTAGAGTTTGGTGAAGAGGATCGATTGCATGTATGAGCCTTGCCTATATCCACAATCTCCGCCCCAGTAAGAAGACAACTTTCTGGACTTCCATCTTATCTCCCAGAACGCAGCAGGGACCTGGTTCTACGCTGTAGGCGCATATTAAATACTGCACAGTGGACCCAAGAGAGCCCGTCCAAGGTCCCACAGTGGCGATGAGTATGATGAGCTCCGGGGATGAGACAGGACACCACCCCACCCTGCAGGCAGAGCGAGCACTTTCCCCTGCCCGTTGGGCAGCAGCCGGGACTCGCACTGGGGCTGCCTCTGTTGGACAGACTTGCCCGCTGCTCCGCCCTGTGTTAGCTAACACATCCAGACAGAGCAAGCTGCTTGCCTGCCTTCCCTGAACCTCAGTTTTGCTATCTGTAAACCAGGGATCACACACGTCTGTCGAATACCTTCGGCCTGCATAAACTCTCCACGGGCTTCCCACATCATTCAGAGCAAAATATAAAGCCTTAAAAATAAGGCCCACCCCACTCTGCCCCTCGGAGACCCCACTCCTCCCGTCTCCTCCCGTGCACTGGCTTCCTTGCTGTCCTGGTGCCTGGGTCAGACTGGCCGCTGCCCCGACAGTCCACACATGGTCTATCTACAGGGAACGCTTATGGGTCCCAGGGTGAGCACCTCAAAAGGACCAGACAAAACATACGGCCTCTCACGAGGCAGCCTCAGCCACGCGATGTCACCTGCACCCTAGTCACAGGGAGGGACCAGGACCCCACCCCTTGATGGAGAAGAGTCCCCATTGCAGGGCAAGGAGATTGTTCATGGTGGTGGGGGCGGGGGGCAAGCTCTTTTCTTACCTTTTTCTGATAAATTTATATAAAATGAACTCCCCTGGGATTGCCCTCTCTCCCTTGCCTTGATTTAATCTTATTAACACAACTCATTACCATGGCTAAGTACTCCGTAAAACCTTGGTAAGCAGATGAAAATCAACGCAACAGAGAAGATGGCAGGCTATGTCCACTGAGAGCTTCCCGCGTGCCCGGCACTAAGGAAACTATCGACCTGTAGACTCTGCTTACACTCCCCCACGAGCCTGGGCAGGGTCAGAACTCCTGTCTTTACTGATGAGGAAGCTGCGGCTTAGAAAAGGGCAGCCGGGAAGAGGTGGGTGAGGCTCAAAGCCGCGCTTTGCCACCGGATGCTCCTAACTTCTTCGGATGCTGGGGAGTGGAGACAAGGTAGACGGGGCACCTGTCTCCAGCCCAGTCTTAGAGGACAGCTGCCATCCTTGGTGACAATCGCTGTCATAGCAGATCTAGCTGTGGCCACGGGGCCGGGGACAGGGCAGGGGTCCCGAGGGCAGTGAGTGGTATGTCCACATCTTTTACTTTTCCCTCCTCCTTTCCAGTCTGGGTGGCTGTGGACGCCATCTCTGTGGAAACCCCGCAGGATGTTCTTCGGGCTGCCCGGGGGAAGAGCGTCACTCTGCCCTGTACCTACCGCACCTCCACCACTGACCGGGACGGATTTATCCAGTGGGATAAGCTTCTGAGGACGTACTCGGTAAGGCTCCTTCGGGCTTGGGGCATCCCGGGAAGGCTCCCAAGGGAAGCTGGCTACAATGACGCAGTAAAAAGTGATAATGGGCGCCGGGCGTGGTGGCGCACGCTTGTAATCCTAGTACTTGGGAGGCGGAGACCAGAGGATCTGGGTTCGAGGCCAGCCTCAGCTCACTCTCTCTCTCTCTCTCTCTCTCTCTCTCTCTCTCTCTCTACTTAGTGAGGCCCTCCGCAACTTCGTGAGACCCGGTTTCAAAATAAAGTATAAAAATAGGGCTGGGGGTGCGGCTCGGAGATAGAACGCCCCTGGGTTTAATCCCCGGTACTGCAAAAAAAAAATGATAACGGAGGGCTGAGGCAGGAGCGTTGCAGGTTCGAAGCCAGCCATATCAACTTAGCAAAGCTCTCAGCAACTCTGTGAAACCCTGTTTCCAAATAAAAACTAAAATAGGGCTGGGGCATGGCTCAAAGGTAGAATACCCCTGGTTCAATTCCCAGCATCACACACACACAAAAGTAACAGAAGGAACCCACATGACACCAGGCATCGAGTCTGTATGGGGGCCGATGTGTCCGCCTCTGGCTCAGGGAACGCAGATGGGGAGTCGAGGACAGGCCCGTGCCAGGGCCCGGAGGTGACAACCATGTGGCGCTTCTTCCTCCTCTCAGGAAAGGGTGGTCACCTGGCAGTTTACGACCAAGAAGTACATCTATGGAGACCGTTACGACAACCGCGTCAACGTGTCGGACAACGCCCCGCTGTCGGACGCCTCGGCCACCATCGCCCAGCTGACCATGGATGACAATGGCACCTACGAATGCTCCGTCTCGCTGATGTCAGACCTGGAGGGCACCTCCAAGTCGCGCGTCCGCCTCCTGGTCCTCGGTGAGTGTCCCAGGCCCTTCCAGGACTGCGGGAAGAGGGTGGGACTGGAGGAGCACAGAGGTGGCTCTCCTGCCAAGTCAGCTCCGGGCCGCCGCTGTCCCTCCCCTTGCAACCCAGGGCCGCCCGGCTCTCCACAAATGGCCGAGGTCCCTGCTCCAGCCACCGCCCCTCCCACACACCTACTCTTCTCTCTTCACGACAAACGCATGAAAGAGAAGAAAAAGGGAAATCCTAAATCGATTGAAAAGACAGTCACTTTGGGACCCCAGGGCCACACCAGGACTCTGAGAGGCAGTGCACCTTTCCCTGTGGTGCACTCAGCCCGCCAGGCATGGTAATACCAGTACTTGGGAGGCTGAGACAGGAGCATCACAGGTTCAAGGCCAGCCTCAGCAACGCAGCAAGACCCTCAGCAACTTAGTGAGTCCCTGTTTCAAAATTAAAAAATAAAATAAAATAGGGCTGGGGGTGTGGCTTGGAGGTAGAATGCCTCTGGGCTCAAGCCCCAGTAACACACACACACACACGCACACACACACACACACACACACACAACTCAGCCTCCCAGTAGAAACCCTTCACACCACCATCCCACCTCTAGCTCCCAACAGACACACCATCCATCAGCTCTACTTCCTTTGAAACGTGTCCCAAGAGAACAGCCTTTTCATACAAATGACTTAGTGGAATGTATTGTTTCAGAAGCATTGGGAAGAATAGTAACTAGGGGTTGAACCCAGAGGCATTCTACCTCTGAGCTATACCTCTAGCACTTTTTTATTTTTAAACAGGACCTTGCTAAGTTGCTGAGGGTCTCACTAAGTTGCTGAGGCTGTCCTTGAACCTGCAATCCTCCTGTCTTCACCCCCCAAGTACTGGGATCATAGGCGTGTGCCACCATACCTGGCTTGATCTTCTACTTTAATATCCTCATTTTTTAGCTGAGGCCCAGAGAAAGGCAGCCACAGCCTCAAAGCCAGTTTACTGGAAAAGCTTGCGTGAGCACCTGGTGTATGTCCAGTAGAAGAAGCGGCACCACCCCGGGGCGGGTGGGGGGTAGCGGCTCTTTAAACTAGGATAATAGACATGGTTTTCCTTTTTGCCTTTATATCACCTGGCAGGGTTTTATTTTTAATTGCTCAGGGTGGTTCCTTGGCTTTTTGAAAGCATTATAGTGAGTCAAACCATACGGCCATACAAAGTAGCACTGTATAAATAATAATTAAGATGGCCTCCTTCCACCTGCCATTATGAGGCGGGACAGAACTGGGCAGGTGCCCTCCGCGCTTCTCAGCGGCCTTTCAATGGACACACTTAGATATTTTTTCTTTTCTGTTTTCCTTTCCTTTAACAAATAGCATCATATTCTAAAGATCACTCTACAACCTTTTTTTTTTAATACTGGAGGTTGAACCCAAAGGCATTCTACCTCCGAGCTATACCCCAACCCTTTTTATTTTTTATTTTGAGACAGGATCTCACTAAGTTGCCGAGGCTGCCCTCAAACCTGCAATCCTCCTGTCTCAGACTCCCACGTGGTGGGATTATAGGCATGCGCCACTGGGCCTGGCTTCTGCTTTTCTGTAATGATGTCTACACTCAGTTCTCCAGATCAACACATGCGGATCTACTTGGTAACAGTGTAAATTCCAGTGTGGATGCACTACAACTTATTCAAGTGTTTCATCTGGATGGATATTGAGGCTGTGACTTTTTTTTTTATGAACAATACTGCGATGTAAATCCCCATGCATATATACATATACATGTTGGGGGGGTTCTTTAGCTCCCAGAACCCAGTAACTGTGAATGCTTGACCCCCCCCCCCCCATCCCAAGGATCAGCTGCCTTTTTTTTCCAGTACCGGGGATTGAACCCAGGGACATTCTACCTCCGAGCTACACCCCCGGCCCTATTTTTTATTCTTTATTTTGAAACAGGGTCTCGCTAAGTTGCAGAGGGCCTCACTAAGTAGCTGAGGCTGGTCACGAACCCAGATCCTCCGGTCTCAGCCTCCCAAGTAATCAGCTGCCTTTTAACAGCAACAAGTTAACCTGAAAAGTGAAAGATACAAGTTGAATCTGATTATGGAATTGGGTGAAACCAATGTTTTGTTTTGCAAAAAGAAAATGGGACATTTTGTTTTACATGTTAATAAATCCAGTAAAGTTCTTTTTAAAAAGTTTTCTTTCAGTCGGGTGTGGTGGCACACGCCTGTAACCCCAGTACTTGGGAGGCTGAGACAGGAGGATCACTTAGTGAGGTCCTCTGCAACTTAGTGAGACCCTGTTTCAAAATAAAAAGATAAAAAGGGCTGGGGTGAGCTCGGAGGTCGAATGCCCCTGGTTTGGCCTCCAGTACAACAAACTCCCCCAAAAGTTTTCTTTGCAAGTGGCTTTGCAGGGCTGTTTTTAGGCAGAAGGCTTTGGGCGGCCCCTCTGGCGGTGAGTTCTGGATGAGCTCGGCGAGGCCGCGGAAGCCCGAGCCGGCCTGGAGCTCGGTGGCCTGGCTCAGCCCGGCTCGGGCGGCGTCTCGCGGCCTCTGGCGCCCCCTGACGTCTGCAGCGGGAGGCGCAGGCAGCGGAGGCGGGGAGCCCACAGCCCAGCAGGTGCGCTCCGCCCGCGCGGTATCTAGGTAAGGTGCAGGTGACTTCTATTTCCTTCTGGGAAGTAATCCCGTCCACCTGGAACCATAGGACAAGCCCGGAGCCCACCTGTGCGGCTCTTTGGACCTGATTTTTCTGCCTCAAGATCCGAGCTGGGTTTTGTGGTACTGAGGATTGAGCCCAGGGGCAGTACACCTCTGAGCTACACCCCCCGCCCTATCTATCTATCTATCTATCTATCTATCTATCATCTATCTATCTATCTATCTTCTATCTATCTATCTTCTATCTATCTCTATCTTCTATCTATCTATCTATCTATCATCTATCTATTGTCATCTATCTATCTATCATCTATTTATTGTGGTACTGGAGATGGAACCCAGGGGCCTTCTACCCACTGGGCTATGCCCCCAGCCCTATTTTATTTTTCATTTGGATACCAGGTCTCGCTAAGTTGCTGAGAGTCTCACTAAGTTGCTGCAGCTGGCTTTGAACCTGCGATCCTCCTGTCTCAGCCTCCCAAGTACTGGGATTACAGGCGTTTGCCGCTATGCCCAGCTTATTTTTTATTTTGAAACAGAGTCTCGCTAAATTGCTGAGGGCCTCGCTAAGTTGCAGAGGCTGGCCTGGAACCTGTGATCCTCCTGTCTCAACCTTCCAAGTGCCTAGCTGGTTTTGACTTGGGGGGGTGACCTTCACTGAGGGTCCTGGATCAGGTGGGGCGGGTGCCTGGAACAGGTGAGGCGAGAAGGGAGTTCCAGGGACGCACCCTGCTGAGAGCGATCTCCTTGGGGTGGCCAGTCCCGACATGTCATCAGCTCGCCCTCCGCCTCTGGGGAGGATCCAGGATTTGCTTTTAACGATTTCTCTTCTCAAAAGGTGGGACGCACAAAGTGTCTCCGGTGCGCTCCGCGTGTCCTGTGTGCTCCTGCAGATGCCAGTCGGCCGGGCCACTTCCCTTCCCCTTTGTCCTCTATCCCAAAGAAGCCTGCCGTGGAAGGGTCCGTGGCGAGCCCCGCACACAGTGTGGCTGTGGGTGGCGTGGGACTCCTGGGGGCGCGGGTGTTTCAGGCCAGTTCTGACTGAGGCCGAAGGCTGCGCCCCTGGTGAAGGCTTGCCTAGGAACAAGGGTGGACGGCAGGAAGGGAAGCCCTATTCCCAAAACCCGGAGAGCTCAAGAGAGAAGGTGGTGCATCAGAGAGGTCTCGGGGCCCCTTGTCCCCAGGGACCTGCAGAGTGGCGAGGAGGCTGCTGGTTAGTGTCCGCCCCTGCCCCCATTGCTGGAGCCTGGACTAGTAGAGATGGCCTGGCTTAGAGTCCTGGGCCTCGTAGCTGTAGGGACTGTGACCCTCAGGGAGTGCCTCTGATTGTTCCATGGGTCCCCACACCTGGCCGGCCTGCACTGTGGCAGCAGGGGATGTCTCACACTCGACACAGCCCACCTGTCTCCAAAATGTCCTGCAGCTGCTGGGGAGAGGGGGCAGGTACGGCCGGACACTTCTCCCTGCAGCTGCTGGGGGGCTGAGCTTGGCATGCACTCTGACGCTCCGTCACGTGCATCTGGCAGAGGGACGTGGAGCACTGTTTATTGGGCAGAGAAGTCATCCAGGGAGAAGGGCCAGGCCTGCCCCCCAGGGGTTCCGATGACAGCCCTCTTCACTCTCGAGGAGTCTCCTGCTCCCGGCCTTTGAAAACACTGGGGGCTCTGCTGGAGTGCCCCCACTTTTCCTCCTCCAATGCCCACCCCAACCCGCCTTGGTTTCCCCACTCCCCCTACAGGCCACACACAGCCCATGATATGGTGGGGCCTTGCAGCCCGCCTCCCCGTGGTCTGATCACTTGTCTTCCATCCCTGCTGGGTTCCTCTCGCTCCCCACATCATCCCGGTGCCCAGCACTGTGAGGCACACCATGCTGCCTAGTGGGGCTTGAAGACGACCCACTCTACACGGTGGTATTTGACAGGCTGTACAGGAAGGCTAGGATCCGGAGAGGATCGAGGTGACAGGGCCTGCTGGGCTTTTTCCCTTCTCCTCCCCTCCAGTCTTCAGTCCCCGGCTGCCCAGGCCCCTCCTTCTATCTGGCTGCTCATTTGCATGTTATCAGCAAAGCAGGGGAAGAGGGCGATGGGCGATGCCAAACCCACAGAGAACATTCCTGAGACACTAGAGCTGAGGGCTTCCCAGGCCATTTAATCCAGGGTGGGGTGCATCTCCAAAGCACTATGAAGAAGGAGCCGCTGCTACGGAGGCATGGCATAGTCTGCAGAGAGTAAAATGCGGCCTTGTGGTCCTTTCCAGAAAGGAATTGTTGTCCTTTAATTTTACAGGGAGGAACACTGGGGTCTGGAGGGAGCGGGAATTCCCTGAAAGGGCACAGATGAGTCAGTGGGTCTGGAGCCGGCAGACCTGGGTTCTAGTCCCAGCTCCAGCAGGACCTATGAGCAAGGGTCCCCTCTGGGGCTCCTTTCCTCCTCTTTATAAGGGCCATGCTGGGGGATCTAAAGTCCCCTGGCTCTGGACTAGGGAGCATGAGCCCAGCTGTGAAGCTGGCGGCAGCCCGCGATGCCCGCTGTAGGCACTCCTCTGGAAGAGGGTGACGGGCCCGAGGACGTATCGGGGGCAAATTGACTTTATAGTGTTACATCTCCCCACTGAGCTTTGGATTTCTTTGCTTGTGAACAAACAAGGCAGCGTGTGAGTGTGTGTGTGTGTGTGTGTGTGTGTGTGTGTGTGTGTGCACACGCGTGCACACGCGCCTGGGTGGCAGGGGGCTGTCACCAAGCCCCGTTCAATTCTTGCCTTCTTTCGGCCTCTCCCCTCACAGTGCCCCCCTCCAAGCCAGACTGCAGCATCGAGGGAGAGCCGGTGATTGGCAACAACATCCAGCTAACCTGCCAGTCCGCAGAGGGCTCCCCGGCGCCGCAGTACAGCTGGCGGAGCTACGACGCCCAGAACCAGGAGCGGCCAGTGGTCCCGCCAGGTGAGGACAGGCGGCAGGGAGGGCGGGCTCCAGGCCGCAGTGCACCCCGGGGAGAAGGGGCTGCCTGTGCTATGGCGTCTTGGGCCATCTCTCCCAGCACGGGCTTCTCCCAAAGCCGACCTCCCTGAGACAATCGTTATAAAACGCGCTTAACAGAAGCAGCGGAGAAGCGCTGCCTCGCTCTCCTTGCTCCACACACCTCCATTCTCTCCAGCAGCATGAACTGGTAGCCGCTCCGTGCAAAAGCACTTAATTTTGATTAAGATGATGTTCTAAAGTGTACATCTGAGGCCCCAGGTCTAACTCTGCGGCTCTGCCCAAGGCAGGGAATTTTCTAGGCCCATTCCCTCTCCAGACCAGCCCATCGCAGGCTCCACCGACCCCGCCTCCCTGCACACACTGCCCTTTTATGGTCCTACCCCCATTTGCCCACCATGGGCTCCGAGGGTCCCCGTTCCCAGTGAGGAGGTGGCAGGTTCAACGACGGTTGGCGACGGTTGCCAGGGGGCCAGTTTTGGAGTGGGCAACTCAGTACTTGACGTTTTGGTCAGGAAACAAACTGGAAGAAGAGTTGTACGAATATTCTACTGTGGGTCCCCAGAGCCAGCTGGTGTGCAGTGCTCCCAAGGACCGCCTGAAGGGTCATCAGATGAGGGCCGAGAGGGAAGCGGGAGGTGAACAGGAAGCCAGTGGGTTCCAGGGAGGGACAGCGCCTAGCATCCTGCATAAGCCCGGCCGGATGGATCAGAGTTTGGGGTGTGCTGCATCGCCCTACCGTTCACTCATCTGGGGACAAACCAAGAACTTTAAAATGCATAAGAATCAGCGGAACTCAGCCAACGTATGGTGGAGGGTGTGGTGTGCATCTGAACAAGGCTCCCCTCTGTGCACGTCTTTCTGGTTGGCAGTGTTCAGGACGGTGTCTGGAGTTTTTGTTGAGGCCTCCTGGCCTCTCTGCTCGGCCTCCACAGCCTCCTCTTCCTGGCCTGTGAGCGACCCAGCGGCTCCTGTGACGGGGTAGCAGGTCCGCTGTGGGCACCGGTTTCGTCTGACCTTCTTCCAGCAGTGCGCGCGGGGTCCAGAGCTGGTTACGGGGTGAACACTGCCTTACTTGACCCGGGAGTGGAGCACAAGGACGCGCTGTCACTGAGCTTTCTCTAAGGGGCGTCCAGTGGGCAGCACAGCCTGGTGGCTAAGGGTGTGCCAGGGGCTTGAAGCTCAGTTTCGTTGCTTGGTCGCTGTGGGACCTTGACAAGCTATGTAGCTTCTCTGAGCCTGAGTTTCTACATCTATAAAACGGGCCTCGTGTTCACGTCACAGAGTGGTGAGGATTAAAGTGCGTGCAAAGCTCTGGGACCAGTGCCTGGTGGATGGTGAGCTGGGTCCTTAAGGATGTGTGGGTGAACCTGGGAGGGCTGCCTGGGTGAGGTGACCCTCCCGCGTGGCGAGGGGGATGGTGTGCACACTCGCAGGAATGATGGGAGGAAAAGCAGCCAGGAGAGGTCATGAAGGGCCTGGGGCAGGTAAGGGAGGCAGCCTTCACCCTGTAAGCCCTGAGCAGCTCCTGCGAGCCTCGCACACGGGGAGGCTCCTACCTCCATCAGGAGCGACGGGCCCACCTAGTTGTTAGGAGCCCAGAGGGAAGAGTCCCGAGGACGAGGTTAAAGGGAGACTTGCCTCTCTATTTTGCAAACACTTTATTCTGCCTCACGCTCAGATTTGCTCAGAGACAGGATTGGGACCTGGGGGTGACAGAAAACAATGTGGTGAATGGTACCAACCGTGCGACCTTGCATCTGGATGGTGCATGGGGTTCTCAAAGCCTCTGTCCCTGCCCCACCTCGTATAGCCCTAGAAACCGACCTACGTCTTCCTTCTCTGTGGTCAGTCCAAAGCATTTTCTGATTGTGTGTGTGTGTGTGTGTGTGTGTGTGTGTGTGTGTGTGTTTTACTAGAGATTGAACGCAGGATCATTCTACCTCCGAGCTACGCCCCAGGCCCTATTTTATTTCTTATTTTGAAACAGGGTCTTGCTAAGTTGCTGAGGGCCTTGCTAAGTTGCTGGGGCTGGCCTCCAACCAGCAATCCTCTTGTCTTACCTTCCCAAGTACTGGGACTACAGGCGTGCACCACTACACCCAGGCTTTTCTGACTTTTAAAATATTCCAGTCCACCATGGGTGGAGAGGAGGGCTCCTTGACTTACCAGTCCAATAACGCATCTATCAGTGAAAAGAACAGGGACTCTGCAGCCAGGAAACAAGGATCTGGTCCTAGATCCTCCACTTCGGAGCTGTAAGTCAGGCACAGCCTCTCTGACCCTTAGAATCATCACCTGGAAGAAAAAAAAAAAGACTGGGATGATCCAAATACCACATTCCTGAAGCTGTGAAGGGAATAAGAGCTCATCAACTTTTTTTTTTTTAATGCTGGGGATTGAACCCAGCATTAAAACCCAGCATTGAACCCATCATTCTACCTCTGAGCTACCCCCTGCCCTATTTTATTTATTTATGTATATATTATTCGGAAACAGGGTCTCACTAAGTTGCTGAGGCTGGCCTCGAACCTGTGACCCTCCTGTCTCAGCCTCCCAAGTACTGGGATTACAGGCGGGTGCCACCATGCCCGGCTAGAAGCTTGCCTATGGATATCTCTGAACATACTGTGTAAACTGCGGCCCAGTCGGCTGAGGCTCATGCGCAGAAGGAATAGGAGTTTGGATAGCACGGGAGGAGGAAAGGGTGGTTCTGCAGGCTGGGACACTTCAGGGGAAGAGGTTGTGGACTTGGGGCGCAGGAGGATCCTGAGGTCCTGGGGTGACAGGAGTTAGCCCGAGCTTACTGACAAGCTGCAGCCTCTGGGGGCAGAGACGCTAGATCTTGTCAGCTGGACTCTTGTGTTTTGGGGGAGCCCAGGGCTTCCACAGCTAGAGCAGAGGCCGGAGGCTGCCTGCTGTCCTGTGTGCACCCGGTCATGGCCACAAGGTGTCATTGCTGCAGCGGAAACATTAGTTTTCTCCAGATTCCAGAAAGTACCAGTCCTTCTCAAAAGGAAAGAGGGCTTGGAGCTCTAGCCCAGAACCAGAGCCAGTTCGCGGTACAGGATGCGCACTGGTCCACCCAGAGGGCTTGGCGTGTCCGAGTGTCCCCCGCGAGCTGTCCCCACCCTGTTGGGCCTAGATAGCTGGTTTGCACTGTGCTGTGTATACCTGACACAATAAAGAAGGCGGAATCTGACACCAGAGCTCCTCGCCAGGCCCAGGGCCCGAGCATTTCCCAGGGTGTGTCCCTTCAAAATCCAATTCCCTTAGGAAATGGGACCGTTGATACCACAAGCCCCTATCAGAGATTCCCAGTGTTCGTTAGCATGGTAGAAGTCTGGGAGCTATGCCCTTAAAAACGCATCTAACCCTAGCTCGGCGATTTCTTTTTTAGTGTGTGTGGTATTGGGTATTGAACCCAGGGGCATTCTACCTCTGAGCTACACCCCCATCCCTATTTTAGTCATTTATTTATTTATTTATTGATTGATTGATTTTTTATTTGTTTTTGTGGTACTAGAGTTTGAACCCAGGGGCATTCTACCTCCGAGCTACACCCTCAGCCCTATTTTTTATTCTTTTTTTTTTTTTTGCAGTACCAGGAATTGAACGCAGGGGCGTTCTACCTCCGCGCTACACCCCCGGCCCTATTTTTTATACTTTATTTTGAAACCGGGTCTCATGAAGTTGCGGAGGGCCTCACTAAGTAGAGAGAGAGAAGGAGAGAGAGAGAGAGAGAGGGGGAGAGAGAGAGAGAGAGAGAGAGAAAGCTGAGGCTGGCCACGAACCTGGATCCTCTGGTCTCCGCCTCTCAAAGTACTGGGATTACAAGCGTGCGCCACCACGCCTGGCTTTATTCTTTATTTTGAAACAGGGTCTCACTAAGTTGTGGAGGGCCTCACTAAGTAGCAGAGGTTGGCCTCGAACTCGGATCCTCTGGTCTCAGCCTCCCAAGTACTGGGATTCCAAGCGTGCGCCACCACGCCTGGCTTTAGTCTTTTATTTTGAAACAGAGTCGCACTAAGCTGCAGAGGGCCTCACTAAGTTGCTGAGGATGGCTGTGAACCTGTGATCCTCCTGTCTCAGTCTCCCAAGTTCTGGCATGACAAGAGTGCACCACCCCTGGCTTTGGTGATTTCTAAACTTGCTTTGGGCAGGGACCTCTCTTCCATACAAGCAATATTCTAGAAAATGCACCAAGACTGGAATTCTCAGATAGAAAGGGCAGCAATTCACAGGGAATCCAGAAAGAAGTACTCTGGGTTTCAAGGGAAGAATTTAAAGAAAGTACTGAGCCGGGTATGGTGGTGCACGCTTGTCATCCCAGCACTTGGGAGGCTGAGACCGGAGGATCCGGGTTCGCGGCCAGCCTCAGCTACTTAGTGAGGCCCTCCGCAACTTAGTGACACCCTGTTTCAAAATAAAGAATAAAAAATAGGGCTGGGGTGTAGCTCAGAGGTAGAATGTCCCTGGGTTCAATCCCCAGTAGCACAAAAAAAAAAAAAGTACTGTATTTGTGGGAAGATTGAAAGAAGATAACCCAGTCAGAGTGCTGTCATTTCTAGGCGGTGACGTGATAGATGATTCTTATCTCGTTTGCTCTTCCTTGGAGAGGCTTTCTCCGACCCTCCAGATGAGATGAAACCCTCCCGCTATGACTCACATTGCACCTCTGTTTTGAATCACTGCGTCTCTTCCTCTGTAGGCTGCAAGGGCCAAGAGGACAGGGACTCTCTTCATTTTGCCTATCGCTGTGACCAGCTTGCAGATCTTCTGGACTGAACTGAATCAAAATAATAGTTTTATGTCATATACAAATTCTTACAATGAGTATACATTGCTTTTGTGTGTGTGTGTGTGTGTGTGTGTGTGTGTGTGTATGTGTGTGTGTGTGTGTGTGTTACTGGGGATTGAACCCAGGGGCATTCTACCTCCGAGCTACACCCCCACCCCTATTTTTTATTCTTTATTTTGAAACAGGATCTCACTAAGTTGCGGAGGGCCTCACTAAGTAGCTGAGGCGGGCC